>PVKS010014489.1:0-48246 GCA_004027875.1 Aplodontia rufa | reverse complement strand
TGTAATTGTGACACTTTTATTATTTTTTTGTTGATGTGAATTAACCTGGACCCCCCCCCCAAAATAGGACTTTTGTCATGTAAAACTTTTTTTATCCCTATGGGACTTGAAGAATCAATACTTCCATTATTGTAAATATTTGAGTTAAACCTCAAATTTCTATCTCCCAGTTGCCCTTTTCATGAACCATACTGAATTATCTGTGTGATTGGTATGTTTTACCAGGTCACACTGCTCATGTATAACAGTACTCTTTATTTGTAGATACCTTTTTTGTATATATTTATTATTGTAAATCATTTGCTGCCACCAGCAGTTTGTAAGTCTAAACTATTAAATGATACATTTATATTTGGAATTTTAATTTTTAACTAAGTGATCAAATATTTAAAACTCCTTTTATTGTTTTAAATTAAGACCTTTTGAACTAAAACTAGAAACTTTGCCATAGTTCATTGATTTTTACATAAAAATTTAATTTACAAGATTATTTCAAGACTGTGTTTCACAAAGTAGGCACATTATATCAACACTTTGCTTTTTAAATTTGCCTTCCAGGGTTTTTGGATGGTATTTGTTGAAATTAAAACAGCTTCTTTAGTAGTTTCCTATATCAACAGGTCTTTTTTTTTTCTTTTTCCATGAATTTAATTGGATATAGTTACTATGAGTCCATGAAATATGATGGAAATGTGAATTTAAAAATTTACTACATTGAAGATTTTAAACATTGGTATTTTTAAAAATCCTTTGTGAATGTGATAGACACTAGTAGTGTAAATATTTGAGATGGTGATTTGTGAAGTAGCCCAGTATTGCCTTAAATAAAATCACATTTCATTTCTTGTTTAAAAAAATGCAATATGACAATCTAAATTAATATGTAATTACATAAATAAAAATTTTAAATAATTTCCTTTTAATCTCTAATAAGCTTGTAAATGATATAAGTCAGAATGCAAAGAAAGCATCAAATACTTCTATTAATTCCTGAATTGTTGGTTGAATTTTAGACACAGTTGATATGATCTTTCATCGGATCTAGCTGTCATTTAGCAAATGATGCCACTTCTGAGTCATGATTTGGCACCTGGAATCACATTGAACTCTTCTTTCCAACCACTCTCAACAAAGGGCCATTACACCTCATACACAGGGACTTTGCTGCAGGGCCACTGGCAAAGCGTGCTGTTTACTGTCACAGCTGGGCACTCCTCTGAATGCCCGAGATCCCCACGTGGACTGGACCCTGACTGCCTACATCTGACCCCTGCCTTTGATAGGCAGCTCTGCTGGGGAAGGCTGAAAACTGTTTCTGATAAGCTGCTGCTTGATCGAGAACAATCCCCGTTCTCAAGCAGAGAACTACCGCCAGGTGGCGCCCAGTGCAGCATCCCAGAGCTGGACAGATTTTTGCAACCTTGGCTGTAAAAACCTGTGGTCAGTTAATTAACCTGGCAATAATGACTCCACGTTTCTGTGATAGAATTTTTTGAACTTTACTTTTTGTGTTCTGAGGGGTGGAGTTAAATTTTAGATTGTTATGAGGCAATATCTTATTTTTTTTCTCTTTCCCATCTGTTTTTTATTTGGAAACTTTGAAACCTAGAGAAAAGATACAAAAATGGTACAATATATAATCAACCTCATGTGCTTTCAACTAGATTCACCAATTCTGCATTTTGTTTCTTTTTTTCTCTTTTCATATCTATGGGTGCATTAAAACTTTTTTGGAGTCATTTGAGAAAGAGTTGCATCTAGTATTATCCTGACACTTCATCCTTGAATACTTTAGCATGTCTCTTAAGAACAAGGACAGTCTGCGAAACTACAATCACACTCAGAAAATGTGGTCCTATTACCTAATATGTAGATATTATTATGAAATTACCTAAATTGTCCCAATAA
Organism: Aplodontia rufa; assembly: GCA_004027875.1. Lineage (NCBI taxonomy): Eukaryota > Metazoa > Chordata > Mammalia > Rodentia > Aplodontiidae > Aplodontia > Aplodontia rufa. The sequence continues at coordinate 46,338 of PVKS010014489.1, read as the reverse complement.
TGCCATTTTTACATATAGTTATTTTTTGTTAAGAGAGAGGAGAAAAGAGAGAGAGAGAGAGAGAGAGAGAAGGAGAGAAAGAGAGGAAAGGCGGAATCAACTTTATGTATTTTTTCATCTGGCCTTTGTTTCTCTGACACTTAGTTGTGTATGTGTTGCTGGGGTTTGAATCTGGGTCCTTGTGCATGCCAGGCAAGTGCTCCAACCACTGAGCCACCGCTCCAGCTCTACATGTATTTTTTTTATTAAGGAGTTGAGTTATTGTACAATCATAAATGCATATAAAGTAACAATATGATATGCATATGTTCTTAAACCAGAATTACCCCCCACATCACCCACACCCGTCTCTTGATTCTTCTATATTTCACTCCTAGAAGTGATATGAATGCTTAGATTGTGAATTTTCCAGAGTTAAATGAGTGCATAAGTATTATTTGGATTCTCAGGAGGGTAAAGAGTATGCTACATTGTTGAATGTCTCCCTAGTTCCTTTTCTCCCTCCCTTACCCATCCCCCCACTATCCCCTGGACCCCATATCTATGGTTCTCCTAGATTATGTGTGGCTATGCCTTTGCTGGGTCTAAAACATGAGTTTGACTACCTTTCACGCAAGCCCTACATATAGTTTTAAATACAGGATATAATCAAAGATCACGGACTGTGATTAATTGTCATGACTCTTGTGACTCCTTCATTGGGAGTGGTTCCCAGTCTTTTGGGGTGGGCTCTTTTATAAACTTGATATATTTGAAGAATTCAGCACAGTCCTTTTGCATGTCTCATTCTTTTCCCATGATTAAATTAGGGTGAAACATTTTTGGCAGTACCATAAAGGTGATGTTGTATTCTCTTAAAAACAGCTTTAAAAAATTCCATGAACTCTACATTAACAATATATTTTTTATTCTAGAAAGAACATTAATAATCACTGGCTTTTAAATTAATTTTGTAACATGCACAGAAATCTTATTGGTGCTTCCTGATTTGTCCTTCTGATTCATTTTCACAAGTATATTTCAGATGATAAAGATACCATAAACAATTGGAAATCAATACCATCAAAACTGGGAGATGCATGTTCATGAATTAGATTGTATCTAATTTAAACCCCAATAAGTTCTATTAAGTTCTGTTTCTAACAGATACCTGGGTTGTTTAACTAATAACCTCTTTTCAAAGAGTCACCATTTCCCTCTTCATGTGACCTTGGTGAGCTGTCAATCATCGGTCTCAACTTTCCCACTGTGGTGATTGGTTCATGGAAGAGCAAGTGACTTGAACAGAGCCAGTGGCTTCCCTGAGAAACTGCACCTGAATTCTGGAAAAGAAAGGCTGTCTTTCTTCTGGGATGATGAGTTAAATGATAATGTTGGCTGGAACCATTTGTAGCCATATTCCCAATCTTAGGGGAAAAGTTCTGCAGGAGAAGAAAATAAAGTTCACATACACAATGAAGCTATGGCAAGGTGAGATAAAAAGGTCAAAAGAGACAGAGTTAGTCCTTGTGACTTTTTTCCCCATGGATCTAACCATGCCTGAAGTTAGTTATTCCTTTTATAAAAAATTTTTTTCTAGGGGCTAGAGCAGTGGCTCAGCGGTTTTGGCGCTTGCCTGGCAAACACGAGGACCCGGGTTCAAACCCCAGCACCATGTACACAACTAAGTGTTGGAGCAATGAAGGCCATGTGAAAAAAACTAAAGTTGTAAAAAAAAATTTTTTTTCTAACCCCTTAAGCTAGTTTGAGTTGGGGTTCTGTTTCTTGCAAGTGAGTTTTGAGTAACAGGCTCATGATTTAAAGACTTGCTCAGGATCCTGTTAGGGATATTTTTCTTTGCTACTTTGGAAGCCAAGGCAAGTTACAGAGGAGCCTGTTTCTTTTCCTATACGTACGGAATATGATACCCACTCCAAGGGGATCACTGTTGTGCAAATTAAGGAAGTTAAGGAAGTGTCTACTTCACATTTCCTGGAGCATATTAGGGAGCTGAGAATGCTAGAAGCACGTGAAGTCTAGGGCTTCTGCCAGCCTTCTGCCTTTGCTCTGTGCCCTTGAAGTTGCCCTCACTCTCTGTGGACTGTCGGGCCTTGCTGAGAGCAGCGCTTTGTCAGGTAGTTTCCGTTGCTCACTGTCAACATTTTGGTTATATCCCCTCCATTTGCCCTGTGAGCATCATGAACAGAGCACTGACTTGTCTGAAGGGTATTCAGCATTTGTCTGATTAGTGTTGTTTTCCAGGTGAGAGAGAAGCCATGGGTGAGACTCAGAACTAAATTGCAATGACATTTTTGGCAGCAAACATTCCCAACATCAGCTGGGGAGGATCAGGGAGAAAGGAACGTTCGCACTGGTAGGTTGGATTTTTTTTCCACCCATTTGCCTCCTTTTCTGCAGTGGTTTCCAGAAGGGAGTTTGTTCTGTCAGAGCCCACAATAAATAGCCTCATGTTTGCTGCTGTCAAAGGAGCCAGTGACAGTTTTTCAGAAAAGCCAGATTCCCAGAGAAGAAATCATGAGGCTTATATTTACACCTCCGTGACTCAAGCACATGGATTCCAGAATTGCAAAGATTATCACAATGGCTGCATTTTTCTTGTTAAGTACCTTAGCAGCCATTAAGAAGAGCCCACCCAGGGCTGGAGCAATGGCTCAGAGGTTATGGCTCTTGTCTGGCATGTGCGAGGACTGGGGTTCGAACCCCAGCACCACGTACACAATGAAGTGTTGGAGCAACGAAAGCCACAAGAAAAACTAAATAAAATTGATTCTCTCTCTCTCTCTCACTGCCCCTCTAAAAAAAAAAAAAAAAAAAAAAAAAGAGCTCACCCCCTATGGGAGCAAGCAGATGTCCTGAGATAGTTCGTACTGAGATCAGTGGAGGTAGCACAGAACTGCTAGCATGGCATGGGTGTCTGCTGGCCTGGATTTTCCGTCTCCAACTTGGTGTGTAGGAATGGGGAATAAGGGTGCAGCAGTGAAAATCCACCTCAAGTGAGAAGAATCTGCTAGGCTTGCTTGGTTCAAGTCAACCAACCCAGTTTCCCAGCGACACCCTTCTTAGTCTAGAGTTGAGTGCTGGAAGCAGGTGAGTTGATCATATCTTGGTACCTATGGTCCTGGTTGAAGAGTAATCTCTTTCCATACTTGGACTCACTTTCATAGGGCAGGGTCTGGGGGTGTGTCTGGCAGAAGTCTCTTTGTTTGAGGGCTCTTGATCCTCTAAGAAGGGGAGAAGAAAGTTTGTCCTAAGGACAGTGATCCTGGCCCACAAAGAGCAACGTCCTGGTGGCCCGAGGCAGGTGTGGTTTGAGTACAGTGCAGCCAGCCTCCCAGGCACTATATCAGTACAGGTGAAAAGAAGGAAATTTCACACATCTCCTTTATGTGTGTTTGGAGCTCAAGTCAGGGTCACTTTGGGCCCAAAAGACATGGAAAGAGTACTTTCGCCTAGCGGAGCAGCTGTGGACATCACAGTGGGACTCCAGGGATCAATGCAGAACATATTAGAGAAGGTGACAGGTAGCCCCAAGAGGGTGGCAGTATGATGGGTCCCCGGGCCCCAGCAACAAAGATAGGCAAAGGCTGCTGTAAGAGACACTGCCCTCATGGTAGGCACTGGAGGGACAATGCTATAGCCAAACCTGTATGACCTCCATGATGGGGGCTGTCAGGAAGATACTGTACTGGTGAGTCCCCACTCCAGGCTGTCCAGAAATAACTGGATAAAACATTGAGACAAGACAAGGACTCATGACCTTGTGAGAGTGAAAGGTTGGTGGAAAAGACCTAAAGAAATAGTTTTTCTTTAAAAAAAAAAAAAAAACCACTGTAAATGTAATCATATTGTTACCCTTTCAGTACTGAGAAATGTGACTTTGGGTGGAGAGAGACAGGGGTGATAGGTGTCACCTGTAATTTAAAATGCACTTATTCAGATGATAAATAGCTTGTGCCACGGGAGAAATGAGAACTGATGCAAGGGTGTTTCACTTAATTGGCAGAGCAGCAGAATTTGGAGGAAGCTTGATTTGGTGCCCTGGTGGCTGGCACCAGCATCAAGGAATCACGAAGAGTTGTCTGAATGTCAACTCATAGCTTTTCTTTAATTCCTCCTGAGGACCAAGAATAAGGTCACTTTGGGATTTGTAGGCAGGGATTCTGGGGAGGTTTGAGCTGAAGTATTAGCAAGATAAATGACCATATTTCCATCTGTGAAAGATTTCAGGGAATTTGTCTGTTCACTGGTATCAATAGCCCAACAATTGGAATAATACTTACATATCTCTGATACAGTCTCTATGGAAATACCATTTGCAAAAATAATGATTCTACTGGATTGTCCATGTAAAATCTCCTATGCTCTAGTATAATTTGTAGACAGAGAAGTTAATCTATAATATGATTGCTGAAGCCCAAAATTCTAGTCTTTGATTTGGACTTTGGAAGATCTAGTGTGGTACAGTACAATGGACATTTCTATTGCAATCACAACCTGGTTGGTTACTAGCCTGTGTGACCTTAAGGAGAGCACACCTCTTGGTTTCAATTCTCTTACAGATAAAATATGAATAATAACACCTTCCTGTGTTCCTATTACTATGTACAAGAAATAAACACCTCTAATTTTTGTCATGAGTTATTAATATAATATTTGTTGCAGTATGATTTCAACAAAGTCTGTATAAGCAAAAATAAATCTAATAAACAAATTGCAAATAAAGCTGACCTTGGAAACAGTAATGGCAGATGTTGCCAGGTAAACTCTTGGTGTAGGTCAGCTCTGTTCGTTCTTACCTTTGTACTAGCTACAGCTTTTGGAGATGCTGAATATGAAGCCCAGCAGCTCAAGTTTGAATTATAGCAATTATAGTTTCAAATTGTTTGAACCTTGAGATGGTTTAATACCCTAAAGGAATAAAGCCTGAATACTTGGATTAAGCATAACGAAATAAAGGGCTGTGATTATTCTACATCAAGCACTCCAGAAAAAAAAAAAAAACAGAAAAGCAAAAGTCAAGCTCTTGTTTCCCTGTTTAATTGGAATTTCCATCCTTGATCACTCTTTAAGTCATTCTTGGTGACCGTACTTTGTGGCTCAGACCTAATAAAACCTTACTCTTCTCCTGGGAGAAATGCAGAGTACCAGGAAGGCCTAGAGGTAAGACAGCAAGTCAGGCTATGAAGACTTCCAGTAGGAAGTGAAGTTTCAGATGATAACAAGGCTAACTCCATAGAGAGAGCAGCTTGGTTTTCCGGAAAATGGGAACAGTCTGTGTGAATGAATGGATGGGTGGATGGATACCCTTTGCTGGAAATAAATTTGCCAGCAAAATCTGCTTACAGCTCATGCTAGTTAGTGAATAACACTGACCCTTCTCACACTGAAGTGTTCCAATCAGCCCAGCTCTTGGTGTTACCAGCTCAGCCTTGAGTTGTTTTGCTCAATTAGAAATCACCAACAGGCAAGCAATTCCTCCATTCCCACGCCTTGGCTCTTGGCACTTGGCACTGGGGTCTGTGCTCAGCATGGTGATCTCCCGCACCTTGAGTCTGTTTGTACTTGGGTTGATGAAGGTGGAGGTGCTCACTGTTGTCACTTGAGAAGGTCAGAGCCAGGTATTCCCCGCATGCAGAGGCTGTGGGAAAAGTCCCTTTACAAACTTTAAAGGAATCAGGTGGTGTAAATAGGGCTATCCTACGACAACCTGCAAATGGAAGATATGGATGGGAAATTGAGCCTTCCTTATTCTGTCTCAGGAGCAATGCAGTGACTAAGGACATGTGTTATATGATTGACTAGACTCTGGATTAAATTCTGCCTGGCTGGTTACTTATTACCTGGGTGATCAGGAACTAGCTATCTTCTTTACCTTTTAGGCCTCAGGTATCTCAGTTAAAAATTGAGGACTTGAAAAACCCCTGTCACAGTGCTGTAAGAATTAACTGAAATTCTGTAAGGTTTTTGGCATAGTCTTGATGTAACAGGTACTGGGTAACTGAAAGCTTTAGCCATCGCTCTTCCTCCTCACCAGGTGATTTCCATCCCCTCAAAGCTGTGCTTACCTGTAACAGCCACTTGAACAACATTTAGCACTCACCAGGGTGAGCTAGGTAATCTCAAAAGCAGAGAATTCCAAAAGAAATGCATAGGGATGTCGTCTGAAGCCCTTTACTGGTCCAAATGCATGAGTCAGCCTGTGAAATCAGGGACTGGTTTGGAGTGCCAGCTACTGAACTGGCATAGGGAATTGGACCTGGTGGGTGGTGTAAGAAAAATTCTATGCACATGCTACTCAGAAGTAGAATGGTTTATCTGAAAGTTTTGGGGCTGTTGCCCTTTGAAAGAATTGATACTATGGACGGCAATTTCTCCCCCATAGAGAAAGTAGTGGCATGCCTGAAAGACCAGTTAGAATATGATCTCTAGAGCACACCGGCTCTGTAACATGGGTTATTAAGTGTCTCTCATGTTTCTTCATGTTTAAAGTGGAGATGCCTTACCTCACTCACAAGGCTGTTGTAGACACTCAACAAAGCCAGGGACAGAATGGCTCTGATTATTGGTGGTGGTGTTACCCAAACACATCCAATTCTTAGATGACTTATTTTTCACAAAGTGCAGAATGCCACCTGCCTATAATAAGTATTTTAGGGAAGATGAATTATTTATTTATTATGTACTTGGATGTGCAAGAAAGGAAGTTGGTTCCTTTAAAATAATAACATTGATTGGCTTAAATAGCAGAAACAGCACTCTCCCATCCTTATTTACAGACCCTGGACTCAGTTCAAGTACACAATGGCACATTAGTGATGTACCTTCTGACCTGCAGACAAATATGAGGGTCAAAAGATCAATTAAGTAATCTTAACTCGTGAGTGGTAGGGAAAATATTTCAGCTGCAACATTGATCTTGCTTCTGAAATGTAAGTCAGCTGAACTAAATAAGTTCATGAATTCACAGAAAATCTCATCATTTCCGGGCTTACATCCTAGCCATGGGAGCAGAGAGAAAATGAGTTTTAAGTACTTGCTTTGGCAGGTACCCTACCTGGCCATTCCACACAGGTAGCTCATTTAATGTCTTTTAATCTGTGAGAGCTTATATTCCTTATCTTCAGGTAATAGGTGTAATAGGTCAGTGACAGATATCACTGAAATCAGGATCTGACTCAAAGACTCATTTTTTTTTTTTTTTGTCACTCCCAACCAGACCATTCATTTAGCCAGTCAGCAAATACTCATTCAGCCTTTTCTATGTACTGGACACCTGGGATGCAAAGATGCATCAGGTGTGTTCTCTGTCCCCAAGAAGTTCACAGTCTAGAGAAAAAGACAGCAAGAGAACCCACAATTACTGCAGAAAATGGAAAGGGTGAGACCAGAGGCCAGTTTGCTATGAATCTTAAGCTTCAGGACTTCTCATGTGTTACATATGCCTACTAAACAAGTTGTTCCTCAGTATTCACGGGCAATTGATCCCAGGGTCCCTGGAGACACAAGTTCCTTCTATAAAATGAATTATTTACATATAAACTATGCACATCCTCCCATGTACTTTAAATCATCTCTACATTACTTATAATACCTAGGACAATATAAACACCATGTGAATAGTTGCTATAATGTGTTGTTTAGGGAATAAAGACGAGGAAAAAGTTTGTATAAGTCCCGTAAAAATGCAGCTTTGTTTTTTGAATATTTTTCATCTGAGATTGGTTGAATCCATGGACGTGGAACCCCCTAGTTATGAACGGCCCACTGCATCCACTTTTATGCCTAAATTTGCATGAGTGGTTTTATATTCTTAAAGCACTCTCTCAATTTATACAAACTTTGGGCCCCACCAAGCCTGCATTCAACCCTCAGTAGGATGTGGAGATAGAACACCTTCATCAGCCAGAATGGCTTCAAGGAGGTGGCAAGAGAAGGATTTTAACTACAGGAAGAGGTGGAAAGCAGAGGGTGGGGTGGGCACAGAGAACAGGGAGTGTGAAGCCTGGTGTGTATGGGGGCAAAATACCCCAGCTTACTCTGGAAGAAGTGATGCCATAGGGATGGACAGTTGTTGGGGGGATAGGGTGCCCCTAAGGGAGGATCAGAAGAAATGCTCTTCTGGGTAGGAAGGCACGCTTGTGCTAAGCTCCACAGAACATCAACTTTTATGCTGCAACATGAAGCATCTCCCTGGCTGAATTAGGGTGACCAACCATCAGGTTTAGCCAGGACTGTTCTGGTTTTAGCACTAATGTCCTGCGTCCTGGGAAACCCATTAGTCCAGAGAAATTGGGGCAGTTGGGGGCCCTACCTGTAGACTGTTAGAAATAAAACAAATATGTGGTCAGAGGTAGGTAAGCAAGGCAAAAATTTTACTCCCATGAGAGTGGGCTTTCAGTGGGGGTTCTGAAGTGCACAAAGGAAATGCACAAAGGAAATCCTTGGGTATTTATCTCCAGTCTGATATAATATATATAATATAATATATATTATAATATATCTCCAGTCTGATATAATTCTGCCCTTCACTCTGATTGGAAGAGATCAGGGGTACAATCTACATGATGGGCTAAGATTGGATAGGACCAGGAACAGGAAGTAGGTAGGTGGGATTTGGAAAGTCAAAGAAGCTAAGCAGGTACAGGAAGTGGGCAGGGCTTACAGGTGTAAGGAGACACGTGTTGGGGAGTTTTAAACGTGGCTTCTTCCTCGCTTCATGGTTCCCTGACTTAAGATGGCTTCCTTTTATATGAGAAACTTAAGGCTGCATTCTGAAAATGGACCATCACACTTCCTATTTCTCACAATTGGTGGGCCCAAAGTCAGTGCTTGGGAGGTCATCTCAGTGATCTGCCTGAATTCTGGACTGTTGTATACACCCAGCTATACACCAGACAGCTCCACTTCAATGTCTTATTGGCATCTCAGGGTCAATGTAATTACCATCTCAGGGCCTTCACACCTGATGGGAATGCTGGAAAGGCTGCTCCACAGGAGAGCCTCATGATTCACTCCTTCCCTGTCTTCAGGTTTTCACTCCAGCGTTTTCTTGCCACTGGGGTCTTCCTTGAAATCACCCCTGATGTTACTTCCTCTTCCCATCCTTGCATTGGTTTTATTCTTAGCACTTACCATAATCCAACATACTTATTGATTACATTTTTTAATGTTCAGTTTTCCACTAGAAAGAAACTTCGTGAGGTCAGGATTATTGTGTGTGTGTGTGTGTGTGTGTGTGTGTGTGTGTGTTTCATCATGGCTGGGACAGTGGTTAGCATGGGGTGTAAGCCGTTTTACTAAATGAATCAAGTCATCTTTGATTTCTATTTTTTCACATCCCACATCTAATTTACAGAAAATTCTGTATATGCAGAATACAATCAGTTCTTACCACCTCCACCACTCAAACCCTGTTCCAAGCCATACTATTGCTCACTTGGATAAATGCAAGAGCATAATCACCTGGGCTTCCTGTTTCCACCCTGGCTTCCTGACAGTCTATTCTCAAAACAGCAGCTGGGTGATTCCTGCTAAAATTTAAGTCAGATCATGACACTCTTCTCACCAACCTCCACTGACTTCCTATCTTTTGCACAGTTAGAGTCCAGGTCCCTCACAAGCCCTGCCTGGCTTCCCTCTTCTCTTCACTTTCCCAGTCTCTGCAGGTTACCTTCAATTGCTCCATAGCCCTCATTTGCTTACTCCACTTCAGCTGCACAGGCTTCTCTTGTGTGTTTCAAACATGATAGGTATTCTCCTGCCTCAGGGCCTTTGCATTTCTGTTTTCCTCTGCCTATGATATTCTTCTCAGGCATTTGCATGGACGACTCACTTACTTCCTATAGTTCTCAGCTCAAATGTCTCCTTACTGTAAAGTCTTCTCTCCCACACCCAAGACCCTCCTTCACACTGTTGAATGTCCTTTATTTTCTCCCTAGTGCTTGAATTACAATAGGTGAATTTGTCTATCATTTTTCTTTTTCTCTTCCCAAACCACCTACTGTTCCCTGCTCTGCACACACTTCAGTGTAAGCTCCATCAGAGCAGGGACTTGCCGATGATGATCCTCAGGCCCCAGAACAGTCCCTGGGACAACATAGATACACATGTGTGAAGTTAATAAATATTTAATGACGTGTTCATGCAAGAGAGAAGGAGGAACTGAATCAAGAAGGGAGCAGGCATAAGATCTACGAAGAAGGCATGAGCTTTGCGCTGGTTGCAAACAAAACTAAACAAAACATTCAGAACCCAGATCCATTAAAGGTAAGTTAATGTAATAATCTTTATTTTATTTAAAATAAAGTGAATGCTGTGTGAAACAATTTCATTTCTCCTTTAAAAATGGAAGAAATTTGAAAGAACTGATTCCCCTCCTCAGTGGCAAAGATAGATAGGCAGAAGCAGAATTTTGGTTAAAAAAAAAATCCCTTATCTTCTCTCCATATCTTCATCAAGCTTCAGGAATGGAGAGATTTGTTTCTCAAACCTTCTTCCCAACTCCAAAGAGGGGATCTCTCAAAGATTCCTTGTGGGAAGGGAGGTGCTGAAGAATGTTTCTCTGTTCACAAGAACTGCTTTGTGCACTTAAGTCGTAACCTTCATTGTTTTCCTATTTGCCATCTCATTTCTCCCCGCTCACTCCTCCTGGGCTTTCCCTGCGTCTCTGTCTCTTCCACAATGCCTGCATCCCTGAACTCTGTACCTCTCACATGCTGTCAGTTCACACACATCTTTTTGTCTCTGTAGCTACCCCGTGAGGTGCTGTTGTCTTTCCTATTTTGCACAGGGGACACAGTACTTATAGAGCTGAGTATGCAGTGAGCATTGTCAGTGCCCTGCCCAGGTCCCTCAGTGCTTCACCACTTCAGTGGGCATTGGCTGACTTCAGGCTATGGGGGCCTGCATCTGTTTTCTTCAAGATCTTCCCTGGTCACCAGAGCAGGCCAGAAGTACCAAGAAATTTGTGCCTACTTCCCACCCCAGGACACACCCTGCAGCCTTTCATCAGTGGGAGTTGGGGTGTAAATATGCCAACTCCCTTCTCCCTGTAGGGGAGCATCCTGAGGACCTCTCTGCTCTGTCTCCCCCAGACTCCTGGAGGGACTTCACTACAGTGGCCCACCTGTGTCTGTCTTGATGATGTACCTTCTATTGCTTACCTTCTCTTCCTGGTCTCACTTCTCCTACTGGTGTTTCCTGGGATCACCTCTGAAATAAATACTTGTGCTGGAATCCTCACCACAACATCTGCTTCCAAGAGAACCACACTAAGATGAGTCCATGCCTAAGACTGCAGATTCAAGCTGTCCAGAGCCTGTGTATCTAGTCACCACATCCCATTCCTTCCCTTCTCTTCATTTGTTTATTCTTTATTTCTTGTAATAGTGAAATCTTTTTTTCTAATATGTCAAATCATAGTAAAAAAAAAAAAAAACAACAAAATGGTTGCTTTGCTTAAAAATTAAAAAAAAAGAAAGCCTGTCCTGATGACTCAATTGGATAATGCTAGCAATTTCTTTCAGATTGAAATTGTAGTTTGTAAGGACAAATTTATTGCAGCTGTGGAAGGACACGCTCCCACAAGTCTGCGAGCTAGCATTGGTGAGTCATGACAGGAAGAAGGGCTAAGGTGGATTTATGATGTGAATGTTTCTTTATTAAGTTAAAAATGAATTTACTGGGAAATATTGGTGAGATTATGACATAGGGAGAAGCAAAATGGTTGAGTCCCAGAAAGACTGGAAACCAGGGCTGCTTTGAGGAACCAGGAAACAGAAACTGGGCACCATACTCAGCCGGATTCACCTTCAATCATTCTCTGTCCTGGTGAAGATCTAATTCCACGGCTGCTTTGAGGCAGGGACAGAGGAGCTCTTGGATTAGCACAGGCAATGGAGCGATGCTTCCCCAACAGAACACCTTGCTGCCTCTAGGGGAGGTGGATTCTGAGCTGTCAAATAGCAGTGTTGTTTAGGAAGAGAAAGGGAAATGTCTGCAGAGTAAAGAAAAGGCAAGAGAAGGGAAAGCGGCAGTAGCTGAAGGAGACAAGTAAGAAAAAGAATGTGGCTTTTCTCAGCTTCACATGGGTGGCACACAATCCCACGTGCTGTCACCTTCTGACTAAATCTCCTGCACTTCTCCCTTTTGTTCTTCCTGCTCCAGACATGGTTCTCTTGTGTTCCTCTTTTAGACCAGGGACTTTGTTGCCTCAGGGGGTTTGTGCTTGCTCTTCCCTTTTCTGGATTCATATCCCCTGAGAGATCAGGATGGCTGCTCGCTTAGCTCCCTCAGGTCTTCAAATTCGTCTTCCATGAGCTGCCTTCCCTGACCACCCGGAGCCTCTGCTCCCTGCCCTCTGCGCTGCCTTATTTGTATTTATGTTGGATATTATCACCACCTGATATTCTGTATTTATTTGTTTGACATGTGTCTCCTTTCAGGAGAATATAAGCTTCATGAGGGCAGAGATTCTGTGAACCCACTGTCTAGAATGGTTCCTGACACTTAGGAGGTGACTGATAGACATTCACTGAATGAACGATGATGGTTTCTGCCCTCTCACTTCTATTAAGGTGATGGAGCATGAACATTAGGCTCTGAACAACTCAGATAGCTCAAAACAGGTGTGAAGACAGGTGAGAGGGGCCAGAGCACCTGCAGGAGAGACCTCTGGGGAACTAAACGGTGAGGAGCTTCTGCCCCTCCAATCACTGCACCTGAAGGAGAAGCCTACGGCAGGTAGGGATCCTCAAGAGGGATGGGATTTCAGTTTCCATAGGACATTTTGCTCTCCACGTTTTGATTTTTCCCTGTTAATTAAAGTTGTTTTATCACCTTGTTCTTATAATATCAAGATCAATATGGAATAATATAAATAATAACAGTAACTCCAAGAGGAGTGGCCGACATGGTTGTCTGTTATCTCACATATTCCTAGGAGCTCTGGGAGAGTGGGATGGGTAGGCAGGCAAGGGCCCAAGATTAATGAACTGAGAAACTTGTCAAAGGGTGAACTGAATGACCTCCATCGTACTCAAATGAAAAATAATCCTTGCTGATTTTGAAGACCCACTTCCTACATGGTTTTTGTAGTATTCTTTCCAAATATAAACAGTTGATGTATATTTTTATTTTACAAGTCACTAGGCAGTAATATTAAGGTTTTCTTTTTTCCATTTTTTTTCTGATTTGGGCAGAAATCTTAAAAAAATAGTTTCTAAATTAAATCTATCTCAAAGTCCTGCTCCTAATTTTTAGAGATTAAGTAAGAATGACTTAGCCAAAATTTGAGAAATGATGAAAGGTAATATGTATCATCAAAGAGTGATCAATGACTACAAAGACATATAGCAGTTAAAATGTACCATGCATCATGCCCATTATGATATGGGCATGATCAAGAAAATGATCCCATTTAATTCAACATACCTTTCAGCTTCAGACCCGTAAGTATTGATAAGGCCTTTTTGCCATACAACAGATTGCGATAAACCAATCACAATTTCCATCTTCAATTTTCTTTTGCATTAGATTAGTTCATTTTACTTGAATGAAGTAGCATGGAAAGGTCTCTGGTAGGTATGAGGACGCATGTGCCCACATTGTCATGCTGGCTTCACGCTCACTGATCTTTCTTACCTCATTGCTGACTTTCCCTACACATTTCTAAATGAGCCACCTGGTCTCACATCCTTAGGTCTTTACACGTGTTCTTCCCTTTCCTTTGAATTCTCTGGCCTGTCTACTGAATTCTCAATGCCCTTCAAAACTTGTTCCAAGGGGCTCAAGCGGTGACTCAGCGGTTACGGTGCTTGCCTGGTATGCGTGAGTACGCGAGTTCAAACCCCAGCACCACATACACAGCAAAGTGTGTGAGGAATGAAAGTCACATGAAAAACTAAATAACAATTGCTTCTCTCTCTCTCACTGTCCTCTCTCGAAAGAAAGAAAAGAAAAGAAAAAAGAAAAAGAAAACAAAAACAACTTGTTCCAAGCATCAACTCCTACACAAGGTTTTCCTTGGGACTCCATCTCCCACCTCGTCCTCTAGATTTCATGAGCTGGTCTGTAGTTGTGACCATCTTCTGTTTTGCCTTTCCAGTGTCTAGTTGTTCTTTTCGTAATGGTGCCCCACTTTGCAATGAGGAAATTCCTCCTCTCATATGATGGTGTGAGAGGACTCACATTCATAATCTCCTGGCAGGAAATATTAAGTTGGTCATGCCTATTATTTTGATGTGATTTTGTTGAACAGATAAAAATCACTGCTTCTAGAACATTATAGTTCCGTGATATGAGCCAGAATAAAGTAGAATAATAACAAAATCCATGTGGTATTTACTGTGGTCCAAGATTTGTTTCAAGTGCTTTGCAGGTATTAACTTATTTAATCTTCAGGACAACTTTATGAGATAGACACCACTGTTATCTCCATATACACTGGAAAAGCATACGTAGAGAGAGGTTTTCTTTTTCTTGAGAGGGGGGATAATTTTTATCTGATTTTTATTTTTCCTTTATTTGTGTATATGGTGCTGGGGATCAAACCCAGGACCTTGCTCATGCCAGGCAAGCACACTCTACCACTGAGCCACCGCTCCAGCCTCATAAAGATGGGTTTTAATTTGCTCTAGTTCACTAAGGAACACATGGCCACCCCTCCCTATAGTAAAGGATAGGCAAGGCTGGTAGAGAGCAAGTCAAGGAAGGCTCCTAGAAAGAGTCTTAGCTAATAGAAGGAGAACAATGTGAGGAAAGACTTCATTTATAGAAAAGACAGCAAAGGTCCACCTGGGTCCAAATCCCAGCACCACGTACATAACTACGGGTCTGAGCAATGAAAGTCACATAAAAAACTAAATACAATTGATTCTCTCTCACTGTCCCTCTCTCTCTTAAAAAATTAGGGTCAACTTTTTGCAAAATTAAGAATTAGAAGGAGTTTGTAATCGGCACCTACTGCGAACCTCCCCTTTCAATGGCCAGCCTGTGTGGTCTTTGCCCTCCCTCAAGCCACCCTGTAGCCCAGAGCCTTCTGTGAATACAGACTTTGGTCATTGATTTCCCAAAACCATGTTTCTGGTCTCCAATTCAATCAAAATGCCGCAGTCCCTTCCCTGCATCCCAAAAGGGCTTATATACATTAGAGTGCTGAATACTAATATGTCATCATTGCTTCCTGATAGCGTGTTGCCCGTCTAAGGAAGCATTTGGATTTTAAACAGAGGACTCTAGACAATAAAGTAAAACCTTAGTCAAAGGAATTTGAACTTTCCATATAATTATAGGCACGGGAGTTCAGGGTAACATGGATGCTTTTCATAAGAAAATAACTGGGTGATATCACAGAATGCTTACTATGAGCAAACTCCTGAGTCCAATATTTATATGCTTTAGCAGAGACCATGAATATGCCCCCAAATCTGTTATTCAATTAATTTCTTGCATACTAACACAAATTCTGGTGTTCAGGTAGGCATGTGGCTAACTGAAATAAAAGTATTCCCAGCTTCCCTTGCTGTTCAAGTGGCCATAGGGCTAAGTTCTGGCCAGTGGGATGCAAATTCAAAGTTCCACATGTAGCATTTGGGAGGTGTCCTTAAAGAAGGCTGTGTGTCCTTTGTGCCTTCCTCCTTCAACTGGCTGTCCTGTATGTGTGATAGGGATGCTCAAATAACCATTTTGAAGCATGAGTTTTGGTGCCGTGTGCTGGAATGTCAGCCACCCACACTGAGCTTCTCCTAAGTTCACCAACTATCTGAGTTGCTCCTTCTCCCCGAGGATCACAGAAAAGTTGAAAGTGTTGCTCTCACAGAAGTTCTGTAAATGGAAACATGGCTATGGGAAATCAATATCACCCAGTAATAGTATTATTTAAAATCTCCCTTTAAATATATAAGACTCCTTTTGGGAGTCAAAGTAATATACTAACTGTAAAGCCACTAACCAGCACTGTGGCTCAAATCATCCTGACTCTAAAACCTGTTTGCTTAACCACTCTGCTATAGCATACTGTTATTATTATTGATAGTAGTGCATGCTGGTAAATATTTAACTAGCCGAAGTTGGGAGGAAGAACTTGGATTTTTAGTGTTGGCTGATTTTCCTGGTGTAAATACTCCCTATAGGCCAATTGCAAGCTATCAACCATTCAACTGGATTGCAGAACTCCTGAAAAATTAACACTCTGCCCTTGAGAGCTTATATGAGCCAGCTCCTGCACACCTGTGAAATAGACTTAACTGAGCCTAAAAGAAGTTCCAGGCAAACTGCAGGATGTCTCCTGCTGTCCTTCCTAACATCCAGGTTTTATGACTTTGGCTGCAATTACTCTGACACTGTTCCAGAACAAGCAAAGCACCCTGTGTACTCACAGGACGTCGGGCATGAAGTGATTAAAGAGTAGCAGCTTGACCTGTGGCCCCTGAGGGATGTTGATAGAGCTTTGCAGGAAGTATCTTCACTTGCCTAACTCTCTTTAATTGATCCATTTTCAGAGAGAACACAAGTAGCAAGTGAGTCTTCTGGCCAACAAGAGTTTCAAATGCTCTTCCTGCTGTCAAAATGCTGAGAACACCAATGCTGGAGCTGAAAGAATGTAGGATTAGGGCCAGAGTACTGGGGGTTCAAGAGAGAGAGAAAACTGTTGTCACAAATCCACAGCACCTTGCAGGATATGCAGGGACATGGGGATTCCTATAAGAATCCATTGGATAAAGACTTAGAATTCATGAGAGCAGTAATTTGAGCAATGCGGTTGGGGAAGACTAAGACTCTTTATAAGGTGTCATAGTGACAAGGACAATGTGGTCACACAGATGGTTTAAACCTGCCTGAGAAAGTTCTCCTACCACATCCTCAGCAGGAAGGACTGGCAACTCTTATCAGAACCCATTGTACGTCCTTTGGAGAGTGTGGTTGGTGAGTTTGTACCACAACTATAAATAGTTCTCCTAACAGATCAAGTTCCGTTACTCTCCATAAATCACCTTAACTACACAAACTCCCATGCTAAAGGTCTGCTTTGTTGAATCCAGATTCCTGGCCTTGAGGATTCTGCAAGAGGGTAGGAGTCATGGTTCTCCACGAGAGGAAACAAGGCAGCCAGCGCCCTCCCCTGAGTCTCTCAACAGAGCCCCAATCCCGTCTCTGCATCACAGAGGCAGGGCATGTTGTCCCGGCACTGTTCTCCTTCACATCTCTCTGCTCCCTCCACGAATCCATTCCGAGGTCCTAGCATTTTTTATACAGATCACTTGCTCTGAATTTGTTTTATTGCTCTCAAGGTTGAAATTGCAAAACCTACGCTCCTCTCTGCAGACTTTCTCATTTTTCTTCTCCAATTATAGAATTTAGACACCTTACCTGGGAGTATGTGAGGGAGCATTTTGCTGTTCGGTTCCACTGTGTCCCTATTCATGAAGGTGTAATGTCCACCTATTTACTAGTCTGTGGATGGATTTTAGAGAGGCCACAAATGCCTAACCTGAGTGGGCCATAGCACTGTGTTCAGTTTTCTGCATAGTAAGCCTATTGGATTTTTGTTTTGTTTTGAGAGAGAGGGTCAGAGAGAGAGAGAGAGAATCAATTTTATTTAGTTTTTCATGTGGCTTTTGTTGCTCCAACACTTCATTGTGTACATGGTGCTAAGGTTCGAACCCACGTACTTGTGCATGCCAGGCAAGTGCTGTAACCGCTGAGCAACCACTCCATCCCCAGCCTATTGGATTTTTTTTTTTAAAGAGAGAAGGATAGTGAGAGAGGGAGAGAGAGAGAGAGAGAGAATCAATTTTTATTGAGTTTTTCACATGGCTTTCGTTGCTCTGACACTTAGTTGTGTACGTGGGTGCTGGGGTTTGAACCTGTGTACTCACCGCTGATCCACTGCTCCAGCCACCCAGCCTATTGGACTTTGAAGGGACTCTATGACCCCCTGAATACTAGGATCAGCTGAAATTGTACCAAGCTTTTGGAAATGGTAAACATTAACTTTAAAGCCTGTCTTCCTGTTGTTCTTGCTTCCCTTTGGTATTTTCTTACACGTGGAAATGGGACCTTGTCATTTTTTCTTCCATGTTCTTTGAAAATGTTCTATCACCTTTTTTTTTTTAATTTAAATTCTGGGCTTTGCAGAGAAAACTCTTTGGAAAATGGGCAAATGCATAAATGGAGAGTATTGAAATGACTATTTCTAAACTGGGTCTACAGCATTTGTGTAAAAAATTATTTAAGTGTTAATAAAAATTCACTAAAATTAATTTTAATTAGTAAAAAATAAGTAAAATCCATGAATCAAAGAATCATTATGTAGATAAGAAAGAATAATTTTTAAACAGTTTTTTTAAGAGAGGAGAGAATAAGAAAGTGAGAGTCAATTTTCTTTCTTTATCCAGCCCTTGTTACTCCAACACTCAGTTGTGTATGTGGTGCTGGGGTTCGAATCCAGGTCCTCACGCATGCCAGGCAAGTGCTCCAAACACTGAGCCACCTCTCCAGCGCTGGAGAGAGTAATTTTTACCAGAGGGTGTGATACGTTTAAGAATTAACACGGGGGTCTAATAGGGGGAAACATGGAACCATGGGGAGCCCAAGGGGGATAAACATGGAATGGCATTAGCCTTCGCTTGCTCTGTCACTATACATTTGTTCTTGATTATATGACAACGATTCACTCGTAATTATAAGATCATATTTAACAAATGAATAAAAAAAGATTGAAACAGAGAAGAGCAATGGAGCAAGAAATTACCCTGGCTATTGGAAAATTTTCCTGAACAAGCAAACACGGACATGACTTGGGAACTTGTCAGAAGGAGCCTCAGCCTCAGCCCAGACCTGGGGAATCACAATTTGTGTTTTTACTGATGAGCTCCAGTGACCTATGATGTAATCAGAGCTGGAGAAGCATTGCTCTATATTTCCCCATACAAATGCAGGACCAAAGCTGAAACTCAGAGTTGGCTTATATTAGTGGGGACACATGCCCGATAGTACATTAGGATAGACAAACACTTGATGGGGAAAAGCTTGTGAACCTGCTTCTGAACCCATCCCTTGAGCGAGGTACTATATATCCCTCAACCTTATTTAGTTGAGGGAACTGAGGTTTAGTATGATAACTCGCCTAGGTCCTAGCCTGGGCATGACCCCAAATCCCAAGCATTTAGCCACTGGTTAGAGAAGAAGGTTGTCTGCATCTGAAGAAGCTCCACTTCCTTTCCCTAACCATGAAGGTATGGAGCTCCTGCTTCATGAGGGTTGTTGTTTCCGTGCTTATGCCTTCTTTTTTTGGGGGAGGGGTGCCAGGGATTGAACTCAGAGGCATTTAACCACTAAGTCACATCCCCAGCCCTTCTTATATTTTATTTTGAGACAGGGTCTCACTAAGTTGCTTAGGGCCTCATAGATTGCCGAGGCTGGCTTTGAACTCCTGGTCCTTGTGCCTCAGCCTCCTGAGTCACTGGGATTACAGGCGTGCCCCACAATGCCTGGCCTGATGTTTTATTTCAGTTCACAAAAAGTTGAAGCAGCCATGTGATGAACACCTTTATCTGAATTTGCCAATTGTCTGCATTCCACCACATTTATGCTCTTTCTTTTATGGATAGATTCACATTTTCTAAACTATATGAAAATCAGTTTATGTTATGACGTTGCACTCCTAAATTCTTAAGAAGAAAAGACATTCTCCTACATTTACAATACCATTATTACATGAAAGTCAATTCTCTAAAGTATTCCAATATATAGTCTAGTTAAATTTCTTATGTTTTTGCTTAAAAATATCTTTTATTCCTGTTTTAATTTTTTTTAAATCTAAGGTCCAATCAAGCGTTATACATTATGTATCTGTATTCTCTCTCTTTAGTCTGTTTTAAACCAAGGAAAAAACCCTGCCCCCACCCCAACCCCCTACTACACTGTCATTGTAGAAGAGTCTGGGTCAGTTGTGTTGTAGGTGGTCCCACATCTTCCGTTGTCTTGTTACTCCTTGTGATCAGCTTCTGCTTAGATGCATGGAACGCCCCAAAGGAGCTGTCCCTGTGTCCCATCAGGAGGCATGCAGCATCAGCTTGTCACGCCATGTGATGGAGTTGGATCAGTGCTGGGTGTGGTGACCACGAAGCTCTTTGTTAATGTTACTGTCCAGAATAAGTCATCTGCGGGTTCATACTTTGTGTGAATGTCTCATTTTCCAACGACCTTTCACCCAGTGGTTTTGGCATCTTTGGATGATACTTGTCTTAATAAGGTGGGAAGACAACCTTTCTCTCTCTCTCTCTCTCTCTCCCGGGGTTCTTCATGAGGCAGACCTTCCCCTCTCCTCCTGTTGATTATCTTATGGTCTCATACTTTTAAAAAATAACATAGTCCCATTATTCTTTGAGCATTTCCTTGCTATCTAACAGAAAAATGTCTCGCTAACACCTTTTACTTCCCTGTCCCAGATCTGGAGTCAGCTGTATCCTTAAGAAGCCTCGGTTCAGTGGGAAATGGAATTTAGAAACAAGACTGAGCGCAGCTGAGATGATTGTGACTTCAGTGTATCATTGCTTGAGGGAATTTTTATAGATAGAGCTACAAAAAACTAAATGATGGATTCATGATTCAGTAATTCAAACAAAAAACAATCCAAAACCTTGATTCCCTTATTCCATATATGGATTTTCCTTATGTCCCAGGGAAAATTTTGGTTCCCAATACCAAACTACTTACTTGTTTATAGTATCTTACAATAAAAAATAGTTTTAGAAATGAAATAACCAATAATACTACCAACAATAAGTTACTAAGTAAGGGTCAAGACTTCTTTGGAATTCATTTGGTTTTGAGATATATTAAAAGTATATAGTCTGGTATTTACAGGTTATTCCAATTAACTCATTTTCTGTGTACCTATGTTATACATTAAGTAAAAAGTAAGATTCATTTATTTCCTGTATTCAATATTAAATTTTTCTTTTATTTTTATTTCATTTATGTTTTAAGAGTATAAAATTTTGACATGGATGAAAAGTTAAAATTATAAAGTAGTTTTAACTTAAAAAGCCTTACTCATACCCCAATTCCTCACATGCCATCTACCCAATCCCCTATAGGCCAGTATAGCCATTTTTAAAATATCTCTCTTGATTTTCTTTTTGTACAAACAGGAAATATACACATATGTACATTTATTTCCCCCTCTTTCTCATGCAGAAGAGCATACTCTGAACACTCTTTTGTATTTTACATTTCATTACTTGACAGTATGCCTTTCAAATTACTCCATATCTGTTCATATAGATCTTCCTCATTCTTTCTGATGGCTACATAATGCTCCACTGTGTGGATGAATGATAATTTGTTCATACCCTATTATTCCTAATATTTTGTTATATCAAATCATGTATTGAATAACTTGTACTTGTTTTCGATATTTGCAAAGGCATATTTTTAGGGTGAATTTCTAGCAGTGGGATTGCTGAGCCAGAGGCTTAATTCATATGCAATTTTGCTAGAAAATGCCAAATTCCTCTCCACATGGACTGTACCCTTTGCTTTCCCACCAGCAACATGGAAATACTTTCTTCCCATAGCTTTACCATACAGTGTATTGGCAAACTTTTGATATTTTTTTTGCCAGTTGAATAATTGAGGAATGGTATCTCAGTGTGATTTAAACTTCCATTTCTCTTATTATGAGTGAAATTAATAATTATTCATATAAATTAGGCACTCTGTATATCTTTGTGTGTGAACTAGCTCATCTTATCTTTTACAATCAGGCAGTGTTCTACACTTTTGGGTCATAAGTCTGTTGTGTAGCATAATGTACTAAGATTCATACCTTGTAATTTATTCGGGTATTGGTTGACATTTGAGTTGTTTAGAGTTTGGGTCTATTATAAATTATTATAAGCATCTGGGTGTGAATAACTAGACCATTAGTGTCTCACCAACACTTGGTATTATCCAGTGTTTGAACTTTGAGCATTCTAATGCTCATTTATTGGTGGGATTATTTGGGTTTTTGTTAAGGGTTTGGAGTTCTTTACATGTTCTGGGTATGAATCTCGAATCAAGTGAATAGCTGACAAGGATTTTTTCTCCTGTTCCGTCTGTTCTCTTCTCTTCTCTCTGTTGATTATTTTCTTGGCTTGCAGGAACTTTTTGATTTGATGTAATCCCATTTGTCAATTCTTAGTTTTGTATTCTAGGCTATTGGAGTTCTCTCCAGGAAATCAATGCCTGTGTCAATATCTTTAAGTATTTCTCCAATGTTTTCTTCTAGTAGTTTCAAAGTTACATTAAGATCTTTGATCCATTTTGAGTTGCTTTTTATACAGAGTGAGAGGTAGTGGTCTAATTTCATTCTTCTGCACGTGAATATCCAGTTTCCTCAGCACCACTGTTGAAGAGGCCATCCTTTCTCCAATGCATGTTTTTGGCACCTTCGTTGAGAATCATCTGACAGAAGATGTGCAGATTTAATTCTGGGTCTTTTATTCTGTTCCATTGGTCTATGGGTCTGTTTTTATGCCAAAACCATGGTTTTTTTTCACTATGGCTCTATCATGTATTTTCAAATCAGGTATTGTTGTTTTTGCTCAAGATTGCTTTGGCTATTCAAGGTCATGTGTGCTTCCATAAGAATTTTAGAGCTTTTTTTCCCTAGTTCTGTGAAGAATGTGATTTGTATTTTGATGGGAATTTCTTTGGATCTATAAATAACTTTCAGTAGTATGACCTTTATAACAATATTAATTCTCCCAATTCATAAACATGAAAGGTTTTTCTACCTGCTAGTATCCTCTTCAATTTATTTTTTCACTGTTACGTAATTTTCATTATAGAGGGTTTTCACATCCTTAGGTTAATGCCCAGGAAACTTATTTATGTGTGGTGTGGAGTGTGTGTGTGTGTGTGTGTGCGCGCGCACGTATGTGTGTGTGTGTGTGAGTTTCATGAATGGAATTGTTTTCCTGTTTTCTTTGTGAGTGAGTCATTGACGGTATACAGAAAAGCTACTGATTTTTATGATCATTTTGTATGCTTCTACTTTACCAAGTTTATCAGTTCTGAAAGTCTTTTGATGCAGTCTTTAGGATTTTCTATGTGTAGAATCAGATCATCTGCAAACAAGGATGGTTTGACTTCATCCTTTCCTATTCTTATGCTTTTTATTTCCCTCTCTTATTGTGCCTAGAGCAATTCTGACTAGAATTTCTAGTACTATATTGAATAAGAATGGACACCCTTTTCTTGTTCCTGATCTTAGAGAAAGTGCTTTCAGTTCTTCCCTATTAATATGATGTTGGCTATGAGTTTGTCATACATATTTCTTATTATGTTGAGGTATGATCCTTTTATACCTAATTTATTTAGGACTTTTGTCATGAAGTAAGGTTGAATTCATCAGGGACTTTTTCTGCACCTATTAAGGTGATTGTGTGATTTTTATTCTTGACTCTGTTAACATGTTGGGTGTTTATTGATTTGTGTATGTTGAACCATCGTTGCAATCCTGGAATAAAACCAACTTGATCATGGTGTATGCTCTCTTTATTTTCTTTTTAAAATTTGGTGCCTTTTAGTTGTATGTAACGATGGGATTTGTTGTTACATAGTAGTACACACACAATATAACACTATAATTTGGTCAATATCTCTCCCCAGCACTTCCTGCTCCTTTCACTCCTTACCCCCATCCCTTTCCTTTTTTCTACTAATATGTTATCTTTAACGTGCTGTTGAATTTAATATGCAAGTGTTTTGTTGAGGATTTTTGCATCTATGTTCATCAGAGATATTGGTTTCTAGTTTTCTTTCTTTCTTTCTTTCTTTCTTTTTTTTTTTTTTTTTTTTTTTTTTTTTTTTTTTTTTTTTTTTTTTTTTTTTTTTTTTTTTTTTTTTTTTTTTTTTTGGTCCTTATAAGGTTTTGGTAACAGGGTTTTACTGGCTTTGGAGAATGAGCTTGGAAGGGTGTCTCCCCTTTCTATTTTACAGACTAGTTTATGTAGCAGAGGTATTAGTTCATCTTTGAAAGTCTGGTAGAATTCAGCAGTGAACCCATCTGGTTCTGGGGTTTTCTTTGTTGGGAGACTTCAATTACATTAATTGTTATTGATCTATTTAATTTTAAAATATCCTTTTGGTTCAGTTTTGGTTACATATACTTGATACAAGTCCATTATCAGGTACACATATTATGAACATTTTCTCCTGGTCTGTCTTACATTTTCATTCTAAAACTGTTTTTCATTTTAATGAAATCTAGCTTACCATTTTTATAGTTATTTCTTACATTCTATTTACTAGATTTTTGCCAATCTATAGGTCATAAAGATTTTCTCCTATGTTTTCATCTACAAATACAATTTTTAATTATAATTTTGTAATTGTAACCTATTTCTCCCTTTTCTTAAAATATTTTGAAAACATTATTGGATGCAAACTTACCAAGAACTGTTATGTACTCTTGATAAATTGACCCCTTTGTCATATAAAAACATCCTCTTTCATCTCTAATTATATTTGCTGTGTTGAATTTTACTTTGATGGATGTTCATAAAGCTACTCTAGATTTCTCTTAAAGAGTGTGGGCATGGTATTACATCTTCCATTCTTTTACTTTTAATCTCTCTGTCTCTTTACATTTCAAATGGGTTCCACAGTCAGCGTATTATTTTGTCTTGCTTTGATGTCAGTCTGGCAGTCTCTTCAAGTGTTTAGGTTATTCATGTGTTGTGTAGTTATTGATAAAATGGTTTTAAGTTTTGCTATTTATTTTTTACTTTTCCATCTATTCACTGTTGCCTCCCTGCCCTCCTTCTTTCCTTTTTGTTTTTGATTAAATGGGTAGTTTTTAGAGTTTATTATATTTATTTTCACTATTGGCTTATTGCGATACCCATTCACTTTGCAGTTTAAAAAATTTGAATACTTTATATTTGTCTATAGGTTGTATATTTTAAAGTATCTTTTATTTCTCTTTTCATTCATTATATTCATTCTTTGCTGTAAATACTTGTATATTGTTATAGTACCTGTTTTGATGTCTTTCTTTATTCATTCTATTATCTCTTTCATTTCTGGGTCTGTTTTCATTGACAAACCCAATTTTCCAGTTTCTTGGCATGTTGGGTAAAAAAAAAAAGTTCTTTTTTGAGACATGCTCTTGCTATGATGCCCAGGTTGGTCTCCAACTCCTGGTATTAAGAGTCCCTTCTGCTTCAGTCTCCCAAGAATCTGGGACTACAGGCATGCAGCACAATGCCTGGCCTCCAGTCAGGTAATTTTTGAATTCTGAATATTATATTTGATATTGAGTGCCAGGTTCTGATAAATAGTCAAATTAGTTACAGTTCAGTTTGGTCATTCTGAGGCTCATTTTAAAATTTTGTTAGAGTGGGACTAGATTAGCCTTCATTGTTAGGGATAGTTTGGTCCCAGGACAAAGATGTGGGTCTTCTGGAGTCTCTTTTGAATAGTCAAATGACCAATAAGGATCTTTTCCTTGTCTGATGGGAAGTAGAGGTAGGACAATTCCTAGTCCTATGTGAGTTCTGGCATGTGTTCAGATCACAGGTCCTTAGTCACTCTTTCCTGACTTTGTAGACTCTCATCCTAAGCCTGAACATCTTAATGTTCCACAAAGGCTCCAGTGGACAGGTGTGCAGATTTCAGGGGCTCCTTAACTATGTCTCTCCTTTCTCTCTGGAACTCTGCTCCACAATGCTTAGCAACATCAGGCTCCCTGAACTCCAGTCTATCTCCTCAATTCACAGAGACCTCCATGCTCAGCTTGGGATTCCCCTTCCTGCTCCACCACCCAAATGTGCTTCCAGGTGAAAAGCTGGGATGCTAATAGTGTTCATCTCTTTAATATCCTGTATCTGAAAAGGGTTATCTAATATGTTTGTTCAATTTTGTTTGGGGCAGGAGAGTAAATCCAATTTCTCTTCCACCACTCTGACCAGAAGCAAAGCTGTAATCATTTATACTTAATGTTTATTCAACAAACATGTACCAAATGCCTACTATGTGTCAGGTATTCTGCCTTGCCCCAGGGATTCAGAGCTAAATGACATTTAAGGAGGCTCACAGCCTGCTTAATGAGCAAGATAAGAGGTTCGGTTATTCTAACGCCACTATCTACTTTCTGTCTCAATAGATTTGCCTTTCTGGGCATTTCATATAAATGAAATCATGCATGTGGCCTTTTGTGTCTGGCTTCTTTAATTTGGTATGCTTTTTCCTATTTTAATTAATAGACTTTGTATTTTAGAGCAGTTTTGGGTTTATAGAAAAATTAAACAGAAGATAGAATTTGTTTGCCCTTTCTCCCCAGCTGCCTTACACATATTTCCGCATTTCGTTTTATTTTCTACCATTGTAGCCATTTTAAGTCTACAATTTAGTAGTCTCCACCATATCCAGACAGTTGTGCAAAAGCACTCTTCATTGTTTATTGCTTTTCTAAAAGGCAAGGAGGAGTCTTCAAGCCTAGAAGAAAAACAGTGTGTCTCTCCTGGACCCGAGCGCTCATGGCCTTTAATAACAGCAGCATTCCTCATTACCGTACAGCACCCCAGAGTCAGGGCTTTGGCTTGGCTCTGCTGGCTTCCCTTTGCCTTTCAGGAAGCTTGGCGAAACCCAGAGACGAGCTTTGGGAGCAGCAGTGACTCTCCAAGAATGTGCACGCTCCTTCCTGACCTTGGTGGTGCAGCATTGATTTGTTTTCTTCCACTTTAGTAAATATTTTAAGGCATTGAATTGGATTTTAAATATTAGAGGCTTATTTTTATCCTGCATAAAACTTACACTGAATTAATATTGAAAACACTCAATGATTCAAGGCTAAATACTTGTTGAAGAAATCTTTGCAAAAACCATTTTAATGTTTATTTGTAATACATTTGTTTCTTCTGAGCTCAGAGGCTGTCTGGTTTATAATATTTGGAACATTGACAATATTCTCAAACATTTTTGCAAACATGAAGGGTAATTTAGGAATATTCTCATGGGACTGGATTACTTTTCAATGAGTGCAGAGGATAAATTGGATAGAAATTGAGAAGACGTAATAAGGTACTCTGCATTTTCAGTTAATCTATATCTGGTAGAAAAACAGTGGATTGGAAATAACAATCGCTATCATTTGTTGAGCGATTAGTATGTACCAGATACTGTGCTAAGCACTTTTACAAGTATTTTAAAACTCACAATAGTCTTATGAGTTAGATGCTATTATTATTCTAATTTTAGGAGACTGATGAAGCTAAGAGAAATTAATGAACTTGCCCAAAGCACCTCATTTTACAGATGAATTTAACTCCAGAGTTGAAGTGTTTTTAGTACTTACTGATATAAATCAAGGACATTCTCATCCTAATAATGTGGTTTAATATAATTGGGCCTCATTTTCTTTATCTAAAAAATGAAGGTTTGGGACCAAATTTATGATTCCTAATCTGTGTTTGCCTTAGAGGTATGCTGCTCCATCTTCTTCAAAACAGCCTGCTGTGGGAGGCACTGTTGAGTAACAGCTCCCAGCCAATGACTGAGCATGGTGTGGGCAGTGGTGCTGGCCTATGGGGCTAGGGGGATTCCTCTAATAGGCAGGATTGGCTTAGTAACTTCCCATCAGCTGGCTGGGACTTTCTCAGAACTGAACTCCAGTCTGAGGCTCTTCTTTCCCTTGCTGCTTCCCAGATGTTAGACCCACAGTGTGAACTGAAGTCTTTCCCAGCCTACTCCCACCTCTCCCCATTTATCCTTCACAGAAATTTCCCTCTATAAATCCCTTGCACATCTAATCTTGTCTTGGCCTCTGCTGCTAAGAGGACAGAACTCACACAATTACCATCCTGGGGAGATTGTGAAAATATTTTAAAAGGGTTCAGAAATTCCCATGTTCAATAAGCAATGTCTTCAGAGTCTATGGATCCTCGGTCTCACATGGACATGAACTTCTCCTTCCCTAATAAATACATATGGTAAATAAAATGCAGAGTCATTTTAAGAACATTCAAGAGCTACTTTTATCACTAGATATGCTTTTAACCAGTGAATTTCAAAAGAATGGTCAATAGAAGAGAACTTCATGCTTGAAAATACTGGGAGGCACTGGACTAGATGCACCTGACCACAGAACAGGGCTGAGAGCATCTATCTCCAGCATCCGACAGTTCTAGGTTTCAGTTCTTATCCTGCTTCTTGCTAATCACGTAAGCTCACCCACGTTGTGTAACCTCTCCAAGTCTTTGTTTCCTCATCCATAAAGTAGAGATACTAATAACAAGTTCCTTAAAGAATGATTGTGAAGGTTAAATGAGAGAAACAACTGTGTATTTCTTTTTCTGGCTCAGAGCAAGGGCTCAATGAAGGTTAATTGGAATTGTTAATCATTGCCTATTCTTCACTTGATCTTAGCCAAAAGGCTGAGACGTGATCATTGCCTATTCTTAAATCCCATCTTGTGTATTCATTTTCACTTCTATCCTAAAGATTATTTACAGTGTATTCCATGATCATTGACTCTTACTTTATCAGAAAGGAAGATAATATTTCTCTTCTTCCTAAATTACATGCTTTATCCTTCTCTAGAAACTGCATTCCACATTTAATGTACTGCTACTCTTTTGAGGTAGCTTTGTAACCAACTGAGCTTTTACTTAACTATCTGGAATAATCATTCCCTTAGTAATATCTTTTTCGAGCCAAATCATCCTTAATGCTCAAATAAGTGCCGTAGTAGCAACATGAACAATTGAGGAAATCAACCATCCACACAACCCCATCTCAAAATGATGACTATTTCACATGGACTTATGGATTTGAGCTTTGGTGATAGGGAAGTCTTTAGAATAATATAATTATTTATTGGAAGCTGATTTTATGGTTGACAGCAAGAATTCTTATGGGGTGACTCATTAGTGAGACAGGTGCAAGGACAGATGTTCTAATTAGTGTGTTAGGAATCTCCCTTCTTGATTTCCATTAGGAATTAGAGGAAAGCTTTTCTGTCTACCTGATTCCACAAAAAAACAAACAAACAAACAAAAAAAATCTGAAAAGTCATTAGAGCCATTGTCAGCTAAGGCAGTAAAATATATAACTTTAGTGGCTGAAATAGTCAATTATCAAGAATCGGTATTGGTTTATCAGCTTGACACTGTCTACATTTTATCCCTGGAATTGTTTTGGCCTTTCTGTCACAGTTCCTAAATGGCTCCAGGAAATCTAATTGCCACATACACAGTCAAGGTAAGAAAGAGGAAGAAGTAGGGCAAAATAGTCCCAGTATATCCTGTGCAAACATCAGTCTAAGAAAATCCCACGCTTCAATCACAATCTTGGGTTGTGCCATGTGGCACACTGCCATGTGGCAGTTAGGTGGGGACCTAACTGCAAAGAAGTTGGGAAATTAAGCATTTACCTGGGCATCTAGCACCCTGGTCATAGCCAGCATTCAATTAGAAAGGAAATTACTGGAAAGGAAATGATACTATTCGACCTTAGAGACAAATCTAGGAATGTAATTGGTGTTTGTGGCTTGGATCCACTTTATTTTTCATCGTGGGAAGAATTAGAAGAGTAATTACATTGGAGATCAAAACACATCACAGCAGACTTCAAAGAGATGTCCACAATGTTCCATTTAAGCTTCCACTATACATATATACAAATACACATTTGTGATAAAACTTAGAAACTTATTTTTAGCCACAAAGACACTTTCAGTGTTAACAGTGAAATGGCGGTATCAATTACCTGCAATTGCAAAGCTGCAGAATGTAAGAGAAAATCTTATGAAATTACCTGATTTCTTTGAAGCAATGCATTATATTTAGGGGAAAGAACATATTGGAAACTGTTTGAGAGGCAGTTATAATTCACTGAAATTTGTTGTCCCCAAATTCACAAAGTTTTTTTTTTTAAAGATTCAAACTACATCAGGAGCTTACCCAGAATATAAATAGATCTTATAGTCCTGAGATGTGCACTATAAAATAGGCCATGCCTCTGGAGTTTCTTATAAAGATGCCTGCAATGTGAACTTTTGGACCCTGACTCTGCAAAAATTATCCATCTTCAGAACTAGGTAAAACTGTGAAATTTGAGCAAGTGTCTGAGATTTTTCTCAAGTGTATGACATTTAGCTACCTTTGTCAGAATTCACAATTGGAACACATAGTTTTCATTTCATTTACATTTTAAAGACTCCTTAAAATTAGTTATATGCATGCCAGGGGTAAAATGAATATATCTATTTGGTTAGTATCATATATTTACTTATATTTTTCTCCTTTCCCTGATATCTTTATTCTAATCTTTAAATTGTTTAGCTCTGATAGTTTTCTTTTGAAACATTAGTGATATTTTTCAAATTATATTCTTCTTGGAAATTTTGAAAACCATAGAAAAATGAAAAAGAAAACAAATTATTTGAGACAGTTATATGCATTGTCTCAATCCTAACGACTTTGGTAGAGCATTCAAGGTGGATTTATACACAGATACAGAGTGATGCCATGTTCCTGGGATGTAGTAGATCCTCCCTAAATCTTGGGACACATAAAATCATGTTCCAACCTCAACTAATGCATTTAGTGGGAGTGGTCAGTTTACAGGCTAATTTGAAAATGTGAATGAGTTCAAGGAGGGCAGATATATAAGACAAAGGTGGGGGAAGCAGCTATATAATATATTTACTCATTTTTTTGCACTATGAGTGGATCTGGTACCTTATTAATTTTTTTTAAAAATACATCTTACAACCAGAAGAGTTAAGTGATATAATTGAGGACACAGACAGTCATAGAATCAGAGCTAAAACTGGGGCTTCCTTATCCTTACAGTAATGAGTTCTGTCACTGAACATAGGTGCCCAGATTATGCAAGTGAGCTGCAAACAGATTCAGCTAAAAGCTCTTTTTAAATTTTCATATACGTTGAGTTAGAGCTATTTAAAGATAATTTTTCTGTTTCTTGCTTTCATTTTCTTTCTTTTTTTTTAAAGAGAGAGGGACAGAGAGATTCAATTTTATTTGGTTTTTCATGGGACCTTCGTTGCTCAGGAACTTCGTTGTGTATGTGGTGCTGGGGTTCGAACTCGTGTACTTACTTGTGCATGCCAGGCAAGCGCTGTAACCACTGAGCCACCGCTTCTGCCCCTCTTGATTTCATTTTCCCTTTCCCTTCCCTTCTGTTTCATTTCCTCCCTGCCTTTCTTCTTTCCTTCTCTCTTTTAGAGGGATGGCTACAGAGGTTCAAGGCATGGACTTAGGAACCAGACTGACCCAGATTTGAATCCTGGATCTGCCCCTTGCTAGATGTGGGACTCTAGGTGGCTTCTTTAAACTTTCCATGCCTCAATTTCTTTATCTCTGAAATTGAAGTACATACACTTGCCTCATAGTATTACTAGGCTTGGTGACATTACAGTAACAAATAACTCCAAATATTTGTCTTTTATAAAGCCAGTTTATTTCCACTCAAGCAAAGACTGCTGTGGGTTTGGGTGACTGCAGGGCTCAGTATCCAATTTCATGGCACCTGCATATTAATTAACATGTTCTCCAATCACAGTGATAATTAAATACCTCAGCCTAGCAGTGACACATATAGTTTTGCTAACAGCTTTTAAAAACTAATAGTTTCATGGAAATGCCTAATTTCCACAAGCTGGGGAAATGTCAGGCTCCTGCGCGCCCAAAATGTAAGGAGGAGTGGAAGTGTTGGTAAACAGAAAATATCTAATGCAGCCTGCTTCTTCATCACCAAATTCCCAGTGTGCTTGAGTTGCTGCACAGGGAGTTCACATCTCCTTCCCCAAGGAAACAACCCTACAGTTCCATCCCCACAGCTTCGAACTCGGGAGTCCAGGAGGAAGTGTATTTTAGGTCCAAATTTGACTTTTCTTGATCCAGAGTCCTATGACGTTAAGTATAAAAAATGCCTAATACCTGACACAGAGCAAATTCCTATTACTAAGTGTGGCCATTTGGCAGGACCCAAAGAGTTATTTTCTTCTCTTTGTTGGCCACAGTAAGCTGAGAGATGGGTATCTTACTTAAGTTGGTTCAGGAAAAGTGAATCTTAGAACTTAGACTGGAAAGTGGTGATGGTGGGCGAAGTGTAGAACTCACTCATTCTGTTAGACTGCTGAGGGGTAACATGAAAATCTGAGTCCGCTGAAGGTCATCTTATGACCAGTCTGAGAGCCTTCCAGGAATGGCCCATATAAAGGAGAGCTGGGAAGTGGTGACAATGATATAGAGATCTGCTGATGGCATTGAACCCCTCAATCAGCCATGATTCATTATCTGAAATTTTCAATAACTTGAATCAATAATCTACTTTTTGCTTAACTTGGGTTGATTTGGGTTGTATTACTTAGAGTGGTAGATTTAAAAAGTTTAGACGCAAATTCTTCCCTGTGTGTTCATATTTACTTACCATGCATTCACTGACACTGAGCATCATTTTTAGCACCATTTACAACCTTTCTTTGGAACATGTCTATTGAAATATTTTGCCCATTCAAGTATTTGGGATGAAATATTTTCCTTATTATTGAGTTTTGAGAATTCATTATATACTCTAGATCCAAGTCCTCTATCAGATATAATTATTATGAGTATTTTCTTCCAATCTTGGACTTGCTTTTTTTTCACTTCTAATGGTATATTTTGAAGGTAAATTTCATTTTTTTAATTTTTATTTTTTAAAGAGAGAGGGACAGTGAAAGAACGAGAAAGAATCAATTTTATTTAGTTTTTCATGTGACTTTCGTTGCTCCCACACTTCGTTGTGTATGTGGTGCAGGCGTTTGAACTTGGGTCATCGAGTATGCCAGGCAAGCACCATAACCACTGGGCCACTGCTCCAGCCCCAAAATTTAAAATTTTTAATTTTAGAAAATTTTGTCTAACCTAAGATCACAAAGATTTTCTCCTATACTGTTTGCAAGAAATATTGTGGTTTTAGCATTACATTTCAGTCTGTGATCCATTTCAAATTAAATTTTGCATATATAGTGTATGATAAATGTAAGATCTTCCTTCCTCCCTCTTTTCCTTCCATTCTTTCCTTTTTCCTGCACGTAGATGTTCAATTGTTCCAGCAACATTTATTGATCAGACTAGCCTTTCTCCACTGAATTACCTTAGCACTTTGTTGAAAATCAATTGACCATGTAAATGTGGGACTATTTCTGGATATTCTGTTCTGTCAAAGTTGATCTATATGTCTGTGCTTATGCCAATACCACATTGCCTTAATTCTGTAGCTTAAGAGCCTTTAATCAGATGATGCAAATCTTCCAAGATGACTTTTCTCTTTTCAAAATTATTTCAACTATTTTAAGTCATTTGCATTTCCAGAGAAATTTTAGAATTACCTGTTTATTTATACATAAAGACCTGATGGGGAAAAAGGGGGACAAAAGGAGCATTATGCTGGGGAGAGAATTGGCCCACAATAAACTGTTATGATGTGTGCATGTATGAAACTATAACAATAAACCCCTTCATTATATAAAATTGTAATGCACCAATAAAAATAAATAAATTAAAAATAAATTCAAAAGGACCAGGGATGTGGCCCAGTGGGTAAGCACCCCTGGGTTCAATCTCTGGTAATGCCTCCCCCCCCCAAAAAAAAGGCCTGATGGGATTTTCATATGGATTACTTTGAATCTGGATTAAATCTGGAGTTTAATTTGGGAAAAACTGATATTTCAACAATATTGAGTCTTTTTATCCACAAAGTATATCTTTTGTCTTAGTTTGTTTTCTGTTGCTATAACAGGACACTTGAGATCAGATAATTTATTAAGAAAAGTGGTTTATTGAGGTCATGGTTCTGGAGTCTGAAAGTCCAAGGTTAGGCAGCAGCATCTTCTTGATTTCAGTGATGGCCTCATGCTGTTCCGTGCAGACCAAGTGGGTGGACAGAGAAGCAATAGGAAGCTAAGTAAGACAACTTGCTTTGCAACAAACTGCTCTTACAATAATTCAACCACTCTTAGGGGAACTGTATTAATCCCTTCATCAGGGTAGAGGCCCTTGACCTAATCACCTCTAAAGCTTCCCACTGCTTCTCAACACTGTTATATTGGCAAACAAATTTCAACAAGAGTTTTGGCAAGGATGAAACACATCCAAGCTGTAGCAGCCTTCCATTTATTTGGGTCCTGTTTACTTTCTTTCAGTAATGTTTTCTAACTTTAAGAATATGAGGCTGGAGTGTGGATGAAATGGCAGTAATTCTGGTTTAGGAACAAATGCTTATCATATTGTTACTTTATATGCATTTATGATTGTATAATAACTCAACTCCTTAATAAAAATTAAAAAAATACAGATTTTGCAAAACTTTTATTAAATTTAGTTTTAAATATGTTATTATAATAGGAAGTTAAAAATTGTTGGTATATAGGAATAGAATTAATTTTTGTTTGTCTCTCTGAAGGAGTTCGTACATTTCATTAAAGCTGTCAGATTTACTGACCTGAACTTATCATGATATTTCCTTGTCGTTTTAATAACTGAAATGTGTAGTAGTAACATTTCTCTTTTTATGCCTAAAATTGGTGGTTGTATATCTTCTCTCATTTTTCTGATCAGTCTAGCTACATAATTTTAATTTCACTAATCTTTTCAAGGAACTAGATTTGGGCTTTATTGATTTTCCTTTTTTATGCTTTTTGATTTCTACTGCTTACCTCATTATTTACCCCTTTTACTTGTTTTGGGGTTTAATTTATTCTTCATTTTTAGTATCTTACAGTGGAAACCAGATAATTAATTTGAGGACATTCTTATTTTCTAATATAAGCAGTTCAAGTTTTAAATTTCCTTCTACATATTGATTTAGCTGCACCCCTACACATTTTGATTTTTTCATTTTTATTAGGTTTCAAATATTTTTGTTATTTTTCTTTGACCATGAATGTTTCATGCATGTTTCATTTCTGAACATTTTGGGATTTTTCCAGAAACCTGTCTGCTGTTAATTTCCAATTTAATTCTCTTCTGATTAGAGTGCACACTCTAGAGAATTCAACCCCATTAAATGTGTTGAAATTTATTTATGGTATAACATATGGTCTCAGTGAATATTCCATATCTTTGTTCTATCAGTTACTGAGAGAGGGAGTTTTAAAATAGTCAAGTATAGTCACAGATTTGTTAATTTATTTCTTTAGGTGTCAGCTTTTCTTTCATGTAGTTTGAACCTTTGTTATTAGATGCATAATCATTTAGGCTTGCTATATTCTCTTAATGAACTAAGTCTTTTAACAGAAAATGTCCAGTTTTATTAGTGGAGTTTTATGTGATATTAGTGAACCTCCTCTTGCTTTCTTACTAGGTTTGTCTGTTACACTCTTTCTCATACTTTTCCATTTAACATATTGGAACCTTCACATTTAAGCACATTTCTTGTAAATAGCATGTAATTTGCTCTTGTACTTTTGAGTCTAAAAATTACCTCCATGTAGTTGACCTGTGTAAACCACATATATCTAATGTTATTGTTTATATTTTTAGATGTACCTTCTTGCTATTTGCTTTTTATTTTCTCTAAGATTTTTTTTTCTTCCCACTATCCTTTCTTCCTGTATGCTTTTGGATTAAAGGAGAATATTTGAAATTCTCTTTTATATCCACTTTTGGATTATTAGCTGTCATTCTTGGTTGTACTTTTAGTGTGTATTTAATGATTACAGTATGCTTCTGAACTTGTCACATTCTAATATGAAGCAATAATATACCACTTCACATAGTGCAAAACTTTTCAACAATGTGTGTTCTACTTACCACCTGCAATCCCTTGTTCCAATGCTAGATTTCTCATGTCTAGAAATGTTGTAAATCCTATAATACATTACTATTATTCTCATCCTTGAAAATGTTAGCTCATGGCTGGTAGAATGCCATGAGCTGATCAGTTTAATCTGTCTCTGCAAAGCAGTCACTGTCCAGGCGATGGGTTTTTCTTGAGATCACTCAGGCCTATAGAAGGATTGCTTTGGGCACACTCCTTGAAGCACATGGGATTTGTTAAAAGGAAATAAAAACATGAAGAAAAAAATTTGTACTTTTTTTAAAGGGACAAGGAAATCAACATACTCCCATCAACCAGCAGTGGACACTGGTTCAAGTTATTTCCTTACTGATTTTCATTGAGGCTGGCTCCACTACTTTAAATGGTTATCGTTCTCTCACATAGGTGTTCTCTAAGAAGTGACAATGCTGAATGATTTCATTGATTAGGAGATTTCACTGGTATGGTTTAATATTATTATTCTGCAACACTCAGTTTTATGTAGATTACTTGATAATTTATGGAATGTCAGTAGAACTGATCACTGCTTTTCAGAGCGTTCTTGGGATTCTAAGAAATATAGAACAAGTGTGTCTTATCATAGATTTATATTAGGAAGTTTGGTTATCAGAAAATATTGAAATAGAATCCTTTCTGATCCTGCCACCCTCTTTTGGACATCTTTTGGGGCTGATGCCCCAAAATGTCACAAACAAAAGAAGATGAAAAGTTACATTCCTCACCTGAGCTTGGAATTGAGATGGTCAGGCACTGGTTTGGCAACTGTCAGCCCTTATACCCACCTCAGGAATATAGAGTAGTAAAATTGAGCACGGTCTAACCTGATGTAAATGGTCTGATCTGTTGAAATCCTGAGTTAGCTCCTTGGACTTTGTGTTATTTCATCAAATAGAGAAACCTCAGTTCAAGTGGATAAATGGAGAATCTGGGAGCTCTTTCATTTCAGATATTGTACTTAAGAATTTTGCTGTCACTAGTTTTATTTTAATGTTCTCTACGTTTTGTTTACTTTTTACTTCTTGGTCTGCTTTTCTGCAATGGAGGCAAATATTTTCTTCCCTTATGATCATATTTTTCTCACATGAAATTTATTCTCAGTAAGCATCTAATAAAATCCATTCAGCACTTCTCTTGGTTATTAGTTTATTTATTTTAGGTAATTTGGTTGATGTTATTTTAAAATCCCTTGGCCTTTACTCTCTCCCTCATACATATTCTATGAAAGAGACATTTAAACTATCTTATTAGGTAGAGTTCATAAATAGAGAATTTACATGTCTTCAAAATCTCACTTCATGATCTGCATTCTGATAATCCTATTATATTTGCTTTCACTTCTCTTAGTAGGGAAATAGAAACTAAAATAATATTTGAGATGGAAAGATCTAGTATACTTTCTGGAGTGATCAGGAAGTTCAGTGGTTTGGATGTCTAAGGTGGGAAGAGAATCAATATGAATCCAGGACACACTGATAGAAGATTTAAAGTACTGGAATACCCCTCTGTTGGTTGGTAATAAACAGGTACTTCCCCCAAACCCCTAAGGCCTGTTCCTACACTGCCTGGCATCTTGGTTCTCCTCAGCTTCCCCACATCCTAGCAGGTAGAGGGGTAAGCCTGGCACATCTTAGGTCCCTGGTTGATTGGTGGTGTTCAGTACAGTCTTAGCTATTAAATATTCTGAATATTACTCCTTGGTAAAAAGAGGAGAAAAAATACTACTTGATTGGCCTTCATGAGGATCTTCAAGGGAA
Organism: Aplodontia rufa; assembly: GCA_004027875.1. Classification (NCBI taxonomy): domain Eukaryota; kingdom Metazoa; phylum Chordata; class Mammalia; order Rodentia; family Aplodontiidae; genus Aplodontia; species Aplodontia rufa. The sequence goes on along the minus strand of PVKS010014489.1, from coordinate 8,743 downwards.
TCCTGGAAAACTGGGAATACTACTAATCATAGTTAACATTTATTGAGAACTGTTTAAAAGAATATATATGTGCGTATATATATTCTGTTAATATTTTTAACAAACCTGTGCTGTAAGTATCTGTTATCTCCAGTTTATAGATAAGGATCTGCAAGCCAGGTTTAAATTATTTCTCCAAGGTCATACAAGGAATAAGTGGTGGTCATACAAGTAATAATATGAGCTAAGACTGACCCGAGGGCCTGTGCTGTTTTCTAATCTCCTCAAGGCTCTGACCTTCCATGAGTCTCTAAGAAATAAACATTTTGGGGGCTTCTACTGTCTAGAATGCTGTGCAAAGCCATGTCGGTGAAATGAAGAGAAATGAGACCTAAATCCTGTTCTTGTACCGTTCACTGTCTAATGAATTCAGTCCAGCTTCCTAAATCTCTTCCCAACTGTCCTGAACAACAGCCCCATGAAAACTGCTTCCCATGTCAGACAGACCATTTAATGGGCAAAGTCCATTCGGTGTCCAGGACTCTTTATGGTGCTTACTGCAGATCAGAAAGACAATATTTTGGTGGGTTGCTTTCTAGGGCATGGAAATCAGCTTTAAATTTTTTTATTGATTCTCTTTAGTTATGCATGACAATAGAATTTCTTTTGATGTAATTATAAGAACGTGGAATATAATTTGTTCTGATTTAGTCTCAGTACTTCTTCTCCCTCTCTCTTCCTCCCATCTCTATTTCCTTTCTTCTACTCTACTGATATTTCTTTCATTTACTTATAGTGTTTTTTTAAATTAGTGTCTTGAGGATGTACATGACGGTGATATTCACTGTGGCATATTCATAATGTACGTAGGATTGTTAGGTCAGATTCATTCCACTCTTTCCCTACCCCATTCCTCTTCCCTTCATTTCATTCCCCTTTGTCTATTCCAATGATCTTTTTCCTATTCCCTTTTTAAATCCCTCCCCAATTTATTTTGGATTAGCATCTGCAAATATTTGACCTTTGACTTTTTGGAACTAGCATATTTCACCTAGCATGAGACTCCAGTTTTTTTCCATTTACCAGCAAATGCCATAAAGTTATTCTTCTTTATGCCTGAGTAATAATCCATTGTGTGTATACACCACATTTTCTTTATCCATTCATTCATTAAAGGGCACCTAGATTAGCTCCAGAGCTTGACTATTGTAAATTGTGCTGCTATAAACATTGATATGGCTGTGTCACTGTAATATGCTGATTGTAAATCCTTTGGATATATACTGAGGAGTGGGATACTTGGGTCCAGTAGTGCTTCCATTCCTAGTTTTTGAGGAACTTCTATACTGCTTTCCAGAGTGGTTGCACTAATTTGCAGCCCCACCAACAGTTAATGAGTGTACCATTTCCTCCACATCCTTGCCAACATTTATTGTTACTGTGTCCTTGATAATTGCCGTTCTGACTGGAGTGAGATGAAATTTCAGTGTAGTTTTAATTTGCATATTTCCAATTGCTAGAGATGTTGAACATTTTTTCCTGTATTTGTTGGCCATTTGTCCTTTTTCTTTTGAGAAGTGTCTTTTTAGTTATTTTTCCCATTCTTTGATTGGATTATGTTTCTTTGGGTGTTAAGTTTTTGAGTTCTTTGTGTATCCTGGATGTGAATGCCCTACCTGAGGAGCAGGTGGCAAAGATTTTCTTCCATTCTGTTGGCTCTTTTTTCACACTCTTGATTGTTTCCATACCTGTGAAGAAGCTTACTTTGATGCCATCCCATCTATTGATTTTTAAATTTTACTTCTTGTGCTTTGGGAATCTTGTTAAGGAAGTCAATTCCTGAACCAACTTGTTGGAGTGTTGGGCCTACATTTTTATTGTAGCAGGTGTAGAGTTTTCTGGTTTAATTCCTAGCTATGTCATCCACTTTGAGTTGAGTTCTGTGAGGGTAATAGATAGGGGTTAAATTTCATTCTACTACACATGGATTTCTAGTTTTCCCAGCACCATTTGTTAAAGAGACTGCCTTTTCTCCAATGTGTGTTTTTGCACCTTTGCTAGTATGAGGTAACTGTATTTATGTGGGTTTATCTCTGTGAGTTCTACTCTCTTTCATTGGTCCTCATGTCTGTTTTGGTGTTAGAACCATGTTGCTTCTGTTATTGTACCTCTGTAGTATAATTTGAGGTCTGGTATTGTGATGTCTTCTGCTTCACTTTTCTCACTAAGGATTGCTGTGTTTATTCTTTGTCTCTTATTTTTGCAAATAAATTTCATAACTGCCTTTTCTATTTCTATGAAGAACATCATTGGAATTTGTATAGCACTTTTGGTAGTATGGCCAATTTGACAATATTAATTCTGCCTATCCAAGAACGTGGGAAGTCATTCCATCTCCTAAGGTCTTCTTCAATTTCTTCCTTTCTACAGTTTTAATTTAGAGGTCCTTCATGTCTTTTATTAGATTTTTTCCTAACAATTTTCTTTATTTTTTTATTTTGAGGCTATTGTGATATGGGATAGCTTTCTGAATTTCTTTTTCAGCAGATTCGTCGTTGGAGTGTAGGATTTATAGGTGTTGATTTTGTATCCTGGTACTTTGCTGAATTCATTTGCGAGCTCTAGAAATCTTCTTGTGGAGTTTTTGGGTCTTCTAAATATAGTATCATGTCATCGGTAAACAGATAATTTGAGCTCTTCTTTACCTATTTGTATCCCTTTAATTTCTTTCTCTTGCTTAATTGCTGTGGCTAGATTTTCAAGGACTATGTTGAATAGAAATGGTGAGGGTGGGCATCCTTGTTTAGTTCCTGTTTTTCAGAGGTTTTACTTTCAGTTTTTCTCCATTCAGAATAATGTTGGCCTTGGGTATGTCATATATAGCCCTTACGATGTTAAGGTAAGTTCCTTCTTTCCTGAGTTTTTCTAGTGTCTTAAACATGAATGGGTGCTGTACTTTGTCAAATACTTGGAAAAAGGCTTTTTAATACTCAAAGTTCTGTTTTTCATATAGAGATGGAAGTTCATAATAATGTCTTTCACATATATTAATACAGAATAAGGTGATCAACTTGAATTTCATCTAAATGATTCTGAATCTAAAATATTTTCATCTACAAAAAGTCATTGCAACACCTGGAACTTGAGGATAAGATACAAATGTACATTTTTCAGAAAAAAATACATTTTTATAAGACATACTACATACAAGCATATTTAAGATGAATAGTATTGAATCCTATAACAAATTTTCTCAATAATAATGCATGGGATTCAATAATGGGGAGGTGTTCCCCTGAAGAAAACTCTACATTATCTATTTTAAATTCCACTTTGAATTCAGTTAAATTGACTTGAGGTTAATTAGAGTGGAATGTTAAAGTGTTCAAACGGACAGAATTCATGAAGTGGTCTCCAAACCAGAATTACAGGGAAAAGTGCTTTCTGTTACAAATTGAAGAGAGCAGTTTATGGCACATGAGAAATGGAGGCCGGGATGTGAGAACAATTGTTCTTATGCTTGATGTAAGAACTCACTGCTGCCTTAAAACTTACCCAGTCTGTGGAATCATGTTATTAGCAACAGAAATTGGATGAATACAGATCCCTAAAATAGGAAATAGATTGGCAAACACATTATAATATGGTGTAATGAATACTATAACTAAGATGTTAAATGTTATGTGAATACAAAGGATAATAACAATATTTAAAAATGTTCAATTTGTTAAATTTTTAATAATTGATTAAATTCTAAGTGAAGTTGATTGTGGCTAAATGGAAACTAAGTTGCTTTTTAGATGTGTATTTATAGAATACTTGTTAAACTACAAAATTAAAATAAGTTATATGAAAAATGTTAACCGCAGAGAATCAACCTCTGTTAGTATCAAACACAATATAACACATTCAGGGAAGTTCATGGTAAATCCAATAATTCAAGTTCAGAGTATGCAGAAACGGAGAGAACTAGTTTCTCTCAATTTATCATGTGAAAAAAGGCCATTTTCCTAGAAAGATTTAAAACACAGCTTTCATCAAGATAGTGTTAGTTTCATATTTTACTCCTGAAGACATGACCAATGAATAAAACATAAGAAACTTTGATTGACAAGCTTGTCCTTAAGAAATTTTATTGGCAACTCACAAATCCTGGACCTCATCTTTCAAATGTCATCTCCTAAGTGAAGTTGCATGCGAATACTGCAAAGACATGCTTGCTCGCCCTGGAGTTTCTGTAATAGCTTCATCAGGGCATCATAATTCTTCATATGCCTTCCTCTTCTATAAGAATATAGGTAGGCTGTTTAGATATTTTTATTACACAACATCACAGGGCCTGAGAACAGCTGGAAGCTTCCTAACAAAGTTGACAAGGAATGAGGTGCATTTATCAAAAACAGCCCCAGCATTGTCAGTCTTAATTTTTTTTAAAGGGAGAGGGGGACAGTGAGAAAGGGAAAATCAATTTAAGTTTTTCGTTGCTCTGACACTTTGTTGTGTATGTTGTCCTGGGATTTGAATCCGCATCCTTGTACATGCAAGGCAAGCATCGTAACGGCTGAGCCACTGCTCTAGCCCAGTCTTAATTCTTTTGGAGTGGTCTTACTTGGGCAGAAGTTCATATAGCCTTATGCAAGATTAACTGGACACTATGTTTTAGTTTCTGTTAATTAGAAAGTGCTTTAATTCAAGATGAATTAAAGTGCAATTTGTAGCTCATTATGACTTTCCTTCTTTATGACTCTACCTGAATTGAAACTTGGTGAAAAAGGGAGGAGAAAGAACTGGGTTTCGGAAGACAACTTGTAAAGGATCTTGGGATCTAGTCCTGGCACAGAGGGGACACAAAAGAGGCAATTCCAGGCTTAGGAAAATGCCCAGGGAGATGGAACAAACTAATATTGGTGTCCAGCCGGGACAGCTGAGAACTGAAGGGTGAGGTGGGATAGGGACGAAGTGGAACAGAAAGGCTTCTGAGGCCAAGGAGGAGGCTTGGAGAATACCAAGGGTACAGGCCCAACGCCCTGCTGGACCACAGGCTGGATGGGCAAGTTCATGCTCAAGTTCAGCCTGGGGTTGATTGGAATGTGAGGCTGAAGAGACCTGGGGAGAGAGGCAGGTGTGGACTTCCAAGGACACAGTCGGGGCAGAAAGCAGCGTTCAAAGCAGAGCCTGATGCTGTCCATATCTAACCTGATTGCCCCCAACTGTCCTGGGAGGTGGGCAGGACAGCAATGAACTACAGATAGTAAAAATGAATCTTCAGAAAGGGCATCTGAAATAAGGGTCACTCAGCATGGTCAATGAATTAACAGACTTCACACTCTCACTACCCTGGTCACCTCTCGCCTTGCTCTGGTCCTGGCCTCACAAGCCACACTCTGAGCCTTGCTGGAAAGGAGAAAGTGTAGGCACAGGTGTTTTATCTTAGGAGTCTTGCCTACAGCTCACCTGCTATGACCTCAATGCCCTTGTCTAAAAGCCAAAGCGCCAGAACGCTGGGAGGGACACGAAGGGTGGACAGGATGAAATCTGACTGCTGGGTCCTGGGTTGGGCCTGGGGTGCCCATGACTGGAGTGCAGGAAGCCTCTTAAGAACCCTCGGGCACAACCCCAAACGCGGATGACTAGCCGTGACAACATACCCCCACCCCTGCAATTTGTTCAGGTGCTGGTGCTTTTCGAAGCCTAGATTCCTTGATGATCACAACCATCAGCCTTGCACGCTCCCACCAGATGCCCCTGGTGCAATCCTTGTGGTATTGCAACTTTACATTTGGGAATAGCAAAACCCCTGGTGCACCCCACCCCAGTGGGCCTTGAGCGGCCTGGCCCCCATGAACGCCACCAGTTTTTCAGGCCACTCTTTCACTCCCCATTTTCCAACCTGCTAATTTTAAACGGAGAGCCTCAGAATGGGATGCATGGACTTTGAGGGAGGGTGAACCGAGGGGGGCTCGAAATTCAGTCATGCAACAAACATTTTTTAAATCCTGCCTTGAGTCAGGAGCAGGATAGCGTGGACAAAGGTTGGTCAAAGCCCCCTACTGAGATATAAGCACGAAAAAGGTGATGAGATGATGTGCTGGGACAAGTCTGAACTGTTGGGGACAGAGTTTGGTCTTAGCAGTCAAGGACTTCATTAACAACAGGTCTCAGGACAGGATAGGATTGACATTTCTTGGGCTTTGGTCTGAAGCAAGCCCTTCCCAAGCTTGTCCTCTATACTGGAATCATGCACAAAAGTCAAGGGCTGCTGGACCCCACCCACTGCGTCCCTAGGCGTGCTCTCCCCTAGTAAGGATTAGAAGGCGAGGTCTGGCAGGCTGTGGCGCGCGGAGCACTCCCGGACTGCGCGTTTGCTGGTGTCACCCGGGCCACCCCACCCGGGAAGGGCGCCTGCTTGGCGTGGACCCAGCAGGTGTCCTGCCCGACGCCCGCCCCGCGCCTCCGCCCAGCACCTCCCACCGCCTGCTTCGCCCCTCCTCTCCCCCGGTCGCGCGTCCTCAGTAGCAAGTTCAATCCCGGCGGGGACCCGGCGCGCGGCGGCCGGTGTGCACGCTCGCTCTCCACGCCCTGGCCACCGAGGCCCGGCCCGGGGCACCGGCGCGTCAGCACCTCTCCGGGGGACAGCGGTGGGCTGACTGGGCATGCTCAGGAGCGGGGAGGCCGGGCGCCGCGGGAGCCAAGCGCATGCACTCGCCGCGCCGGGCGCTGGCCGTCCAGGGACGCGGCGCTCCAGCGGCCGCTGTCGCCGACGCCCTGGCCAGCCTGGGCAGGACGCGGGCCAGGATGGCCTCCCTCACCGCTTACGGTAAGGGCGGGCGGTCGCGGGCTACCGGGGCGGGGCGGCGGGGTGGCAGGTGGGGCCTGGGAGCCGTCCGAGCACCCCGGGAAACTTTGGGGTTGGGTTCCGCGGGAGGGTTTGCCGGGAGGGACAGCCAGCGCGCCACCCTGGAGGCCGAGGGACCGAGACTGCACGGGTTGGACGCTGCCGGTAACCCGGGAAGAGGGGCTTGGTTGAAAGAGAGGTGGCATCCGAAGGCTTCGAATGTGGGAGGGTGAGTGAGCTTTGGGACATCAGAAGCATTCCACCCGCTTCCGACAGCTCAAGATGGGCACAGAGTGTCAGGTCCCTTTCCGGGGATGCGGGGCTGCGAGCTGGGAGGCTACCTTCAGTCAGCGCTTATCTTGTCCCTGAGTGACCTTGGGCAAGTTATTGAAACTTTCCTGCTCCTGCATTTCTCCATCTGTTAAGTAGAGTTGAGAAATTCTCTCTGACAGATGCTGTGGAGTTAAAATAATATGGACCGAAATATGTTTTTAATGCAAAAGGGAAATCAATTTGGAAATAAAAGTTGTAAGGTAATGAAAGGGATTTTTTCCCACTCTATATTTTCCAATTTTTTTTTTTGTTAAAACACACACACACACGGCATTGGAAAATTCTGAAGGAAAACAGATTTACAGTGTGAAGGTTTGAGACAGGTAGATATCCCAGCAAGTCTTCTTATCCACATTCTTACTTGTGTGGAAGAAAGCAATTCTCTTTAGTCCTTTATCAGGAATGCTACAGAGAACCTTGGTTATAGGAGGCAGAAACTCAAGTAGATAGTGCTCCCTTCCCCTTGCCTGCAATCAGTTGAGATAGCATCTAAATTTGGAGCTTTCAATGGGAAGATCTCAATGCCTGGTTTTATTGGGAGGGAAATTGTTGCTCCTGAATGTGGAGGCTTAATCCACATTGAAGCCAGTGATGTCTCTGCCCATTTTCCAGGTGATAGGGGTTGGTCTTTAAACTGTGTCCAATAATTACTTGGGTAGCTCAGAGGATTTGCAATTGATGATTGGGAACCACTAACAAATTGTGTGCAGATTACAAATTGTTACCAAGGGCTTATTGGTTTTTGTTCTTTCTTTTTTCCTCAGAATTTTGCTGGGATATGAGTTTGAACCTATCCTGTGCACATTTAACACTCAATATTGTCATTCCTGGATTGCCACTTAGGGATAATTCAATTTTGTGATGGTGCATTAGGCATATTCATTGGCCAAAAAAAAAAAAAAAATCTGTTTTTACACTTTTTCCTGTCAGAGGGATCTAACTTCAGATTTTGAACATCATTCTATATGTTGTCCTGTGGATGCTGTCGTTAATAAGCTTACATAATAATGAATTTTATAAATTTCTAGATACTTTACAAGCTTACATGGGCAACCATGTGGAGAAAATGATGTCTTAATAAGTGGAATTATTTTGAAAAGCAATTCTATTCAGTAATTAAAGGAAAAGGTGGCTGAAATTTTTTTGGTGACAATTAAGAATTCTCCAGGCTTCTCTTTGAACCTTAAAGGGATCTGAAATAGAGTTAAATAAAGATATCAGTTAGAAGTTGTGCTATTTTAAATATGCTCCTGACATACTCTCCTCCCTTCCCCGTTTCTAAAACCTTGAATACATTTGTGTACCAAGTACATGTTAATTCTTAGGTCTATAGTTATGCGACTCAAAACATAAGGAGATAAGTTAGTGCATCAGGGTTTTTCAACATAGCGGGCAAATGAAAGAAAACCAGATTTGAGCACATTCAATACATTCTTCATCCACCCGATGCCGTTGACATCATTATCTGATGAGAACACAGCAGAGCTCAGGAACCCTCTATAAATTATCTTTCTGACAATTGAACAGCTTTTAAAAATGCCCCCTTTCAATTCTACTGGATTTGGGTTTAGATACATGATAGGGGATGATCTAAAA
>PVKS010014488.1:0-48239 GCA_004027875.1 Aplodontia rufa | reverse complement strand
GGTTTTTTTTTCCTTAATTACTTCTCTCCCTTGCCCACCTCCACAGACACAGAAAGCCAATATCTACCTTAACTTGTAAATTCCCACAGCACATCAGGATGCAGTTTCCCATTTGCTCGGGGATTTGAACTGCACTGGATTTTCAAAGTTAGAAGACAGAAGAGGAAATAACACAGTTATATAAATCTACAAAATATTCTCTTACTTTGCCTTGCCCTGAAAAATCGAATAACCCTGAAGTACATATAACCCAGGAAATTCAACTCCAGAATTCTCACCTAATGAAGAGGTACCTCAGGCCACACACCCAAGAGCTTTACATAATATCCTGCCTGATTAGCTTTCCCTATAGTAAGTATGTGGCAGGGCCTACTGACCTGGGAAAGCCTCGCATATTCCAGAGAAAAGCTGGTGTCTACTCTTTTTGGATAGTTGCTGAGGAATATCTGTCCCCTCTTATCATACACCTCCCTCAAGCAGCCAGCTTTTGACTAATTGAGATAAGTGTGGTCCTAGAAAAAATAAAGTTATGAAGTCCCCTTAAAACTCTGCACTCTCAGGCTGCAGCAGGAGCTCTGTGGCCACAGTGTTTGCCTGGCATGCACAAGGATGCAGGTTCATAACCCAACTCTCCATACACAAGCATCGGAGCAACAAAAGTCACATGAAAAACTAAATAAAACAGATTCTCTTTTTGTCTTTCTCTTACTGTCCCTCTCTAAATTAAAAAAAAAAACACTGAACTCTTCTCTACATGTCTACCATGACAAGTACATCCCACACCATGGTTTTTGCCCCAAGCATGCACTCACCTGTTCTGTTATTGAGTTAATATTTTTCTTTAAATGTACTCGTTTAATCTTTTTAATGAAGAGAGGTAAGGCTTAGAGAGTCAAAGCTCTGTAGGATCAAATGAGACTTTTTGTGACATAATTGAAAGGATTGAAAGAAAACTATAAAATAAATAGCTTTCTCATGATGTAATTTAATATTTAAATGGTTTATCTGTTCATCACCTAAAATCACCTAGTATCATGACCTCACACCTGAGGCAGAGGGGCTCCTACCCCGCTCCTACCCCTCTACACACACATGCATACCCTTCCACTCACACATCACCACAGGGAAGCTTTGATCCATCATCAAGTGCCCAAAACAGGGCCATGACAGTAAGCAGAGGTTGGGACTGGGATGGTTCAATCAGAGGGGATAAATTCACATGTAAAGTGTCCTCTTTCTGGAACTCTTCCAAAACCACCTCCCCTGCTCCTTTTCTCTCCCACCCTACTGCATGGCCAGGGAGGCCAGAAACAATTTCCCACTTATCAGAGTCCCCCAACACTCATCCCTCACTCTCATAAACAAACAAAACCAGAAGAACCTAGAGGAGGTGTGAGAGGACAGTTGAGGATAATTAATGCAATTAATTTTATTGCTTTATGTAGAGAGTGATCCTCTAAAAATAACCCCTTGACCCTAAAGATTCTGACCTCCTCTCATCCAGAGGTCTAGGGTCCTGCAGCTGGAGAAATGAGCCAAGGAGTTGTCCCCATGCCTCCCCTTCATCTAAACCCAGAGTGAGGGACAGAAGAGGTGCTTGGCTCAGCTCCTGCTCACCAACAGGCTCTGAGTGCCACTGTTTTCCTCTGACACAATCAATCTTAAACCCTGTTAACAAGTGACAATAATGAGTGGCCCCAACCCCTGAGTTTTATACCCTGCCTACCTGATTATATTTTATTAAGCTAAAAGAGAGGCAAAAATTTGAATAATGCCTACCAGAAAATTTCTCCCTGAATAATTGTATTAATTGCATAAGCCAATCATGATTGCACAAAAATAATGAATTTCTATTACTTCCCATGAAACAGAAAATAAAGTTGAAATAACACTTATCATTTTAAATTTTGTTAAAATTCTCTTTTGAAAGCACTTGACTTTATATCATATTAGTAATTATTACCATTTGTCCATTTGTTAGCCCTTAACCATGAGCTGTATACTGTGCTAAGCTTTTAATATGTACTATGTCATTTTTGTGTGTGTGTGGTGGTGTTGAGGATTGAGCCCAGGGCCTCATGCATGCTAAGCAAGTGCTCTGTCTCACGGGGCTAAATCCTCAGCCCTCTCATTTAATTCTTATAAGATTCTCTAAGAATTAGCTTAATTCATCCCATTACATGTGATAGGCTACTGAGACTAAAGAAGGTTAAATATATGTGCAAGAGAACACAACTTATAAATTATGGTGCCAGGATCCCAAAATCAGTGCTTTAAACACTTCAATAATATCATTCTAAATCCTAAACTATCCTTCCATAAAGAAAACCCATGGGAAGCAGAAAATGGGTACGCTTAAATACCATTGTCTGTATAGAGCAGAGAATACATTTTCCTAAAAGGGAGGCCTTATTTTGAGCTTTTACCAACCCAGCGGAGGACTTGAGAGCAGGCTTTTTAGTAGATTTCCATCCTTTCACATTTGAGTCTTTTAGTTAAAGAGCCTCTATTATTGAAAGAAAGTGGTTTGAACAGGGCAAAAAGTCCTTGACTACCATATTTTTCCAAAAGTAACACTGAAATGACCTGGGTGGTTATGCATCATAACAATCCGACTGGAAATTTTCCTTTTGGTAGTTAGATTTTGACTAAGATGCCCTTAATGCTCCCCTCAGCTGAACCAAATTTTAGACAGCTTTCTTCCTTGTCTTCCTTTCTTGGAGCATTCTCTCACTGATACTTTGAGATGTAAATCTCCATCTCTTGCCACTGTTATAGTCCAGGAATGTCCTTCTCAAGGATCTGGCATCTTTCTCTTTGAAACATAATCATGAAGAAGTCTCCCAGAACTTGAGGAAGGTTAGGAGCCTTGAGGAAGGTTATGAGCACTAATAAATAATTAAACAAACACTAAAGACCTCATCACCTGGACTGACCTACTCCCTAACAAGCCCTGGTACTTATGCACTAGCTTTCTCAGAGCTTAAAAATGCTCCTCTTTTTGTTTCAGTGGAGTTGAGTTCAATCTCTCTCCTCTGTTGTAATAGACTTGTGTAATCTTCCTTGAAAGTCTTACACCATCCTGTGCAACTCTTCTTTGATGTTTTTGATCCACCATAACCTGTATTAACCTCATTCTCTCTCCATCAGCAATGACTCTGCTTGGAGTGACCCAGGAATTGCAGATTCTCTTACAACATAATGTGAAAATGAGTGCTGGCTGCTATAGGTACTGAACATGGCTGACCCATGTAATCTGCTCCTCTTTGGTCAGCTGGCAGGGAGGCTGCAGGGAAATCATTCCACAAAGGCAAATAAACCCATTCAGCCCTGCTCAGACTCCAACACAGGGTAACCTTCCACTCTTTGAGGTTGGTCATATTATATTGGCAACATGTTCGGAAAAGGTCAGAGTGAACATTCCAACTACAGTCTGTTTAATTCCAAGGTCTATTCTCTTTTCACTTATTTTTGGTAGGTAATGAATCAGCCTTTAACTCTTATCTCTTTGTTCCCCAAGGATTGTAGCCCTTTGTTCAGCATTCAGAGGGTTTGCTCTGTGGTTCAGATAGCAATCATTTCAAAAAAGGGAGGGAGTGTAATTAAGAGAAGATTTTTCTGGGAATTTAATAATCTGGTTCAGACATATTTAATCTGGTGTGTATGTAGGACATCCACATAAAGTTGTCTCAGGTGTCATTATTAGCCTGTAGTTCAGGATAGCGATCTGGGGCATAGATAATGATTTGGGATTTTTCATCAGCAGAGAGCTGCTTATAAATCATGGATGTGCATAAAGCCACCCAGGATGAATGGAAGGAGTAAGAAGAAAAAGGGCTAAAGACAAAGCCCTGTAGTCACAAAGAAGAAAACAGTGATGGAGACCTGAAGAAAGAGCACCTAGAAATATGGGAAGAGAAAAAAGGGAGTGATGCATGGAGACGAGGGAGTGACGGAAGAGGTGATCAATAGAGTCCAGTGTGTCAGCAAGATCCAGCGGACTAAAGTGAGACATAAAAAAGTGAGCTATAGGCAAGGTGTGGTGGCACACACCTGTAATCCCAGCTACTCAAGAGGCTGAGGCAGAGATATTGCAGATTTGTGAACAGCTGGGCAGTTTAGCAAGACTCCGTCTCAAAATGAAACAAAAAGGGTTGGGGATATAGCTCAGTGATAGAATGCTCTCAGAAAGCAGTTCCCTGGGTTCAATCCCCAGCATCCACAACAAGAAGAACAAAACAGAAAAAAGACTATGGGATTTGGTAATGCTTCAGGGCAGAGAATAATTTATAATGGGTGAAGGGGTTACTGAAAGACTCCAAGGAATTCAGCATGGTAATAACAATAATACTTAATATTTACAGAGTTCTTAGTAGAAGCAATATATTGTTTACATACCATTCCTCAATTAATCCACATAGCAACTCCAGGAGGAAAGACAGTTATCACCGTTTGAAGGATGAGGAAAACCAGTTACAAAGTGAAAAAGTAATTTACACAAAATCTCAACTCTAGGCAATCTGGTTTCTGACCCTGACTATCTTATCCTCAAGGTAAATTGCTTCTCTAAATAGAAGAAAGAAGGCAGGATTAAAGTTAAGCAGGAAGGAATACCATGAGAGGCTTTCTATACACATTTGTTTTTTGATGGGAATAATTTGATATGATTTTAAAGCAAAAGAAAGGAACCCAAATTTGAAGATCCTAGAAAGAAATTAATGTAACAAGGTCTCACAGGAAGAAGTGAGACAAAAATCAGTTCCTTATCTATTATTAATTCCTCAAACCCTCAGGGACTGAGACTCAATGACAAACTACAGAGAAAGGGCCCTGGCTCCAGGAAGCTTGTAGCCCAGCAATGGAGAGACAGATGAGAAACAAGAAGCAGACAAACAAAACAACTTAAAGCATGGTCTATGTGAAGAAGGAAACAAATAGGGTGCTGGGATCGGGAGAGTAACCTCCCACAGATAGTAACAGAAAGTGAAAAGGAAAAAGGGGACAACTCATGAAAACAAGGGAGACCACTTGAGTAGAAGAAGGGGACTAGGTGGCAGCGGGGGAGGGTCTGAGGAATTAAATTGTCCAAATTATGTTATGTGCACTATGAATATGCAACAATGAACCCCACTATTAGGTATTGTTTTAGTCAGCTTTTTGCTGCTGTGACTAAATTACCTGACAAGAACAATTTTAAGAGGAAAAGGTTTATTTAGGGGCTCATGGTTTCAGACGTCCCAGTCCATGGAAGGCTGGCTCCATCCCTTGGGGCTCAAGGTGAGGCTGTACATCATGGCAGCAGGCATGGCTCCAGGAAGCAGGGAACTCAAGGTATCACATGGGAAGCAGAGCAGAGAAATTCAACACCAAGTACAGAATATGTACCCCAAAGGCACACACCCAATGACCCACCTCCTCCAGACACACCCTACCAGCCTACAATTGCCAGTTAGGGATTAACTCCTTGATTGGCTTAATGCCTTACCACCCAATTATTTCACCTCAGCCTTCCTGAATTTCCATATGTGAGCTTTTGCAGTACATCTTACATTCAAACCATAACAGGTATAATTATAGAGCGCCAATAAAATAAATCAACAAATAAAACCTGAAGTTTGGGAAAGAGCTGTGTGGAGATCAGATGGGAGGGGTAAACATGGGAAGCAAAAGGAAATAAAACCAAGAATTAATAAATGGATTGGGACTCAATTAAAAATTTTCTGCAGAGCAAAGGAAGCAAGAGTATGAAGAGAGAGCCTAGAAAATGGGAGAAAAATCTTTGTCAGCTACTCCTCTGACAGGGGATTAATATCCAGAATATATGGAGAACTCAACCCAATCAAAAAATGGGCAAATGAAATAAAAAGACATTTCTCAAAAGAAGAAATAAAAACAGCCAATGTGAAAAAAAATATTTAACATCTTTACCAATCAGGGAATGCAAATCTACAGTCAGAATTCACTTCTCTCCAGTTAGAATGGCAATCATTAAGATTACAAATAATAATAAATGCTGGCAAGGATGAAAGAAGAAAGAAAGGGAACACTTACTTATAAATTGTTGGTAGGATTATCAATTAGTACAACCACTAAGGAAGTCAGTATGGAGGTTCCTCACAAGACTAGGAATAGGACCATCGTTAAGACCCAGCAATACCATTCCTTGGTATTTATCCATAAAACTACTTACTACAAGGCACTACAGTGATACATGCATAACCATTTTATTAACAGCATGATTCACAAAAGCCAAGTTGTGGAACCAGCCTAGGTGTTCAGCAACAGGTAAATGGACAAAGAAAATGTAATATCTATCTATCAGCCATGTATCTATCTACACAGTGGTTTTATTTGGCCATAAATAAGAATGAAATGATGTCATTTGCAGGAAAATGGATGGAACTAGAGAATATCATGTTAAGTTAAATAAGTCAGACTCAGAAAGTCAAGGTCATACATTTTCTCTCACATGTGGAAACTAAAAAGAAAAAAAGAGATCTCATGAAAATGCAGCAGAGTAGTGGTCAGGGTTAGGGAGAGATAGGAGGGGAAGGAAAGAGAAGGTATGAGAGAATTAAATAGAACAAATTATGTTATGTGCAAATTATGTTATGTTATGAATATAATCACAATGAATCTCACTATTATGTATAACTATAATGCATCAATAAAAATACATCTTAAAAAAAGATGGAGAGCAAGAACAAGGATAAAAAAAGGCATGAGAGGTAAGCAGAATCACGTAGGTGGTGTTTTTAAAATGCTATTGACCAGATCTCACCCCATCCAATGAAATCAGCATCAGGGACCTGGCATGGTTGAATGTCTGCCAGAGGAACCTGATGTGGTTATGCTCTTAAGCTTTCTGGAACAGCCTGAGAAGACTGTAGTTCAAGTTTTCTCTTTTTCTTTTCTTTTTATTTTGTTTTATATGGGAGGGTTGAACCCAGGGGTACTTAACCACTGAGCCTTATTTCCAGATCTTTTTATTTTAAGACAAGTTCTCACTAAGTGGCTTAGGGCCTGGCAAAGTTGCTGAGCCTGGCCTTGGTCTTGAAATCCTCCTTCCTCAGCCTCCTGAGTCACTGGGATCATAGGCATGTGCCACCATGCTTAGCTAGTACAAATTTTTCTTGAAGACCATAATCAGGAGTATGCTTTTTAGTGAGGAGATAGCTGGAAACAAAGAAATGGCATCGTTACATTTACTTTTCTAAATATTCAAGATAACTAATCGGGGAGAAGAACCCAACTTTATAGGGCAAGAGGCAACTCTTTTTCTAAAATGGGAACAAAAGAGAGAAATACTTTTACAGATGAGTTTAAAGGTAAGAGGGAAAGTTCACATCTAAGAACAATTTTCTCCAAGAAAGAAAGGACTTTTTTCCATCTAAAGTGATTTAAGGGTGAGGGATACAGTTCAAAGAAGAGATGGGAGGCCAGCAACAGCCAACAAAGCAGAGTAAGAAAGGAAGATATCTGAGCCCTAGTATCTAGGGCTCTAAGAGCCTCAGATTAGACCAGAAACCAGCTCCTTCAGTGGAGCTATCAGCATGAAGTGAGGTTGTGTCACCATCTGGTATGCAAAGGAGACTGAGGCTGTTGAGCAGACTGAGGGTCAGAAATTGTAGATCAAGTGCAGTGGAAAAAGTAGGTGGCACAGAATGAAGTCCTCAACCAGAGAGACCACCAGAGATTGGCCACCAACTCCAGACTGCATGAGAAAGAAAACCAAGGAAACTGGGTAGACTAGAATGGTTGAGATCCCAACACCTTGATGCAGCTGAAGAACAGAGAGAACAAGGCAACGGGAGGATGTTGTCACCAGGTGGGATTGTCTAAATGCAGCTTTCAAGCAGAGATGACATCTGCACTGTCAGCACAGGATAAGCATCTAGTTTACCCACCACCTTCAGGGACCTGCACCCAAGAGCAGAATTTTGTTTATGGACTGAAGACCTCAGAATAAGCCACCCAAAATGTGCTACTTTGGCATAATGAGTATTTTGAGCTAGAGGCAACTGAGAATCAACAAATCAGAAACTGGTTCTCTACCCTCCTCCTATTTTCCTGAAAGCAGGGCACAAATGTCCCTTTGTGAAGTTGCTCTCCACCACCACCACCATGAAAGGCAGAGTGAAAGACCTTTCCAATTCAGTCCAGAATTGGTACTAAGACAAATCTGCAAAATAAAGCTTATTTTATAATAATCCCTCTCTTCTATTAGTTTCCCCCATGTATTTACCTTCCTGCAATTAACTGCACTTAGAAGCTAAAAACTCTTTTCCTTTGTCTCATCACTTCCCCACAAATGTATCACCCTTTGTTAAAATGGTATATAAACCTCAGAATCTAACTAGCTCATTGGGTTTTTGTTTCATTTCTATGAGGCCCCCATGTGCACATCAAATAAATTTATTCTTTTGTTAAGCTGTCTTTTATCAGTTCAAGAAGAAGGACCCCAGTCACTGAACCTAAGAGGATAGAGGAAAAGCTTTCATTCTTCCCTGAGAGGACATTATTTAAATTCTGAATTAAAAGTGCCTACAACCACCAAGTATTAGTTTGTTGTTAAGGGACACTGGGGAGAAAGCCTTGGGTCACACGTTGATGGTCTTCTGGCACATTCCTTGAAGCACTTATACCCTGAATACAAACAATTTTTGACCCATATTATCCCAGTGGGTGGGAAAGTTCTATTTAGGAAAACTATCCTCCACTGGGGATGTAGCTCAGTGGTAGAACACTTGCCTAGCATGCACAAGGCCTTGGGTCCAATTCTCAGCACCATAAAAACAACAAAAACAAAAAGAACAATTTCCACCATTATGTCATCAAATCATTGTCTCAATTCTAAATGTCAATCTGCTGCTGACACCTGGTTCCTTCAACCCACTCATTGTTTCTCAGTCTTGGATGAAATGCCTGTCAAGATCTTGGTTGGTCTATCACATGATTATCCTTGGGACTTTTTCCCAGTCAATTGGAAGATTGACTGTGAAAACCAGCTAAAAACCCAGGGACTACTTTGGAAAAATGAGGATGAGAAATAGGAACTGAAGTCCCAAACACCTGGCTTTGAAAGGCAGCAGCGTGCAGAGTTAAAATTCCTGGCTCAGCAATCAGATGTGGTGTCCATTTCCACCTCCACCTTACCAGCTAAGCAGACTTTCACAAATTCTCTTGTGTCCTCTTCTGTACAGTGGGTTAACAATATTTACTCTGCCTGCTTGTTTAAAAAAGTTACATAAGATCAAGAATGTAAAGAATTAAGCATTGGGTTTGGGACATAATAAATCTTCATTAAACTGTAGCTATTATTATCATTATTATCAGGTTTCCAAATAGTATGCTTAGAGTAATGAAGTACTTCTAAGTCATTGCTGAGGGGCTACTTAGAGAGTTCTCCAACGCAATTATATAATAGTCAGAAAGTGGCGGTGGGAGAGCCCTGATTTGTAGCCATAATCAATTTTAAGCTATCAACATGGCATCCCTGAGGGTACATGTGGATCTTGGGAGCCCTGGGAGCTGGCTCCTACACTCCACTGGATGATTGTCTGGGAATTACTCCCAAAGGTTCTTGTGAATTCATTCATCTATTCAGTTATTGGGTGTGTGTGTGTGTGAGAGAGAGAGAGAGAGAGAGATTATTTGTGTATATATACATATAACTTACTCTATCATGAACCAAGGATACGCATGCAAAGAGAATTTTAAAAAAAGAAGAAGAAGAAGAAGGAGGAGGAAACCTGGCCTTTCCTTCCCAGAGCCTGTATTAGGCCATCACAACATTGTGAGGTAGAAGCCACATGGAAAAAGCAATGTAGCAATGGAGTTCAGACAGGGGTACCTCACCCTCGAGAGGAATCTGAGAAAACTGCAGGACTAGACAAGCAGAAGCTAGTTAACCAGAAAAAGTGAGAGCTGGGGGCTGTGTTGGACGGAGACAGAGGCTGAGGTGCTATGGCCTGGTGAGCAGGAGCTAAGAGGTTTATATAGCAGAGCACAGAGGAAGGGGCTAGGCTGGAGATGATAAACTTGACCAGGCCATTGGGGTCTTATAAGATGTGTTAGGGAAGCCAGGGTAGGTAGCAGAGAGTGAGATGGTTGAGGAAAGAAAACATTTTCAAGGGGAGGGGGAATCAATCAGCAAAGTCAAATGTCCCTAAAAGATCAAGATGAGGACAGGAAAATGTCACTGGAGGTCCCTGACCATGGCAAAGTTAATTTCAAAGGTGTAGTGGGGATGGATGCAAAATCGTGAATGTGAAGACAGCAGGTATAACAATTCATTATGAAGATAGATGGGTGGGGGACTAAGGTGTGGTTCAGTGGTCTAGCACTTGCCTAGCATGGATGAGGCTCTGAGTTCCATCCCCAAGAGGAGGAAGAGAAAAAGAAGGAGACAGATGGTGAAAGGGTAAAAGGATATTGGACAGTAGCTTGATAGGAACGTGGGGTTATTTAAATGCTAACAGGGAGGACTCAGGAGAGAGGAAGAGACTGAGAAGGTGGGGAAAAGATGTCATGTGGGCCAGTCTAGGCCTGAAATGTACCCCTATGTTTCCAGTCACCATTCCAGGGTAGAAATTAAACCCCAGAAATCTCAGAGCACCTGAATCCCAGGATGGAGGAGGGGAGACAGAATATGTGGGGGAACTAAGGAACAGGTGTATGTTACTCAACTGGGGCCACCCTGGCTTGGTTGTAACTTGAATCAGCCTCCAATTTCAGTCAATTTGAGGTGAAAGTGATAAAAAAAATATATATATATATATATTTTAAGTTATTCTATAGAACACAGCTTCTGATTTTTTCATAAAAGTAAATCTTTAAATCCTTTAAATGCCCAGAAAAGAGGGTCCACACTCACCCATCCAATCTAGCTGACAAATATTTGGCTTAGTGTTATGAAATTCAAGAGATTTCACATAAATATCTAGACTTGCACATTCTCTCAACAGCTTGAAGATCTGGCAACCCCAGTACTGTGTGGCATCTAGCAAATGAGCTGAGTGGTTGCTGCCTCATCAAAAAAGGAGCAAATGGGGGCTGGAGCAGTGGCTCAGCGGTTACGGTGCTTGCCTTGCATGCGCAACTCTACAGGTTCAAATCCCAGCACCAGGTACACAACTAAGTGGCAGAGCAATGAAAGTCACAAGGATATTTTCTCCCTCTCTCTCTCTTTTTCTCTTTTTTAAAACAAAGAGCAAACGGTCACTATCCAGCTTGACATGGCTTCACATAGCCACTTCCCTGGACTGCCTGGCTCCTTGGTGGATTCTTCTGCTCTCACAGGAAGTTGGATTAGATGGTGCTGTCACTTGTTCCAGCCCTGCTTTATTATCAAGCACTTCCTGCATCCTGGGCAGAAAGCTAAAGCACTGGACATGAAACAATGACTAAAATTCTGCCCCAGCTCACAAAGCAGGGAAGCTGGGGAGGGAGGCAGGTGGAGCTTTAATCTCAGCAGGATAGGTCTCCTGGCACCCTATGACAACACAGATTTAACATTGCATTTAGAAAAATATTCACGCTGTCTGCTCATCCCACACACCCACTGGTGAACAAAAGCACATTCAGAATGGATGCTCAGCTTGCTATAGAAATCTTGACAGGAATTTCCTGGAGTTTGACATTGCACTATGGCACATCTCTTTAGCAGTAAGGCCAGAGCCATTTGAAGAGGACAGAGAGAACAGTTTAGTACAATACAACAGAATTTTTAAAAAGTGCTGGAATGTTTTTGGCAATAGCAGTCTTATTGCATTCCTTCCCTATTTCTTCACAAGCTAGAATCATTTCCAATTTCATGCCAATGTCTGAGCTGGCCTTTGCCAGACTGGGTTGAAGATATATTCAAACAATACAACAGGTGTGATCCACAGGGCTCAGAGGATTTGTTTATTTTGCTAAAACTCCTGCAGTGATCATGCCATTGGCCAATGTAAGTGCCTGCCTGTGTGTGTCCCTTGAGGATACTATTTTAAGAAGAAGGTGCTTGGTGGAACAGAAGGGCATAATCACTATTGAGACTTCAACAGAAAGAATAGGGAAAACTAATTTGATGACGTTTTAATGGAGATTGAAAAAAATGCTCACCTGAAAGGATGACCATATCTTTAGCAGTAGAATTAATTTTCAATGAATGAGAAACAAATATTAAAACACCCAAGGCCTCAAAGAATGTCATACAACAAAACTAAACTAGAATATTCCTGTTTTGAGAACTAGTGCAAATCAAAAATTCTGAAGGGTTTTGGAGGTTGAGTGCGGGGGGAGATTATTTTTAAGTTTCTGGCTTTGGCAATTACAGGGTTTGGAAATGAGATCTTGCAGGCCACTGTGTTGACCCAGTGGTCCTCCCTACCTTACAAATCAAGATGACAACACTGTGGGTTGTGGATCATGGACTGCGTTTGCCTGGATTTGAACCCCAGCCCTGCTACTTACTGGCTAGGTGTCTTCAGGTCTTACTGTGTAAGCTTATTACCAGGCCTCCCTAAGCTTGTTTCCTCATTTATCAAACAAGGTGATTCATCCACACTTCCAAGGGTTGTACTAAGAATTGGGTGAGCAGCTTTGCAAAGTAGCTGGTCCACAGCAAGCGTTCAATCAGGGACCCCAAGAAACAGAGAAAGAGTTCAACTGTACAATCAGATGATATTGGAAACCTTTTTATATATCAGTCATCAAAATTTGGCATCTGAACTCCTGACTTCTTAATTTTCAAGTTATTCAAGAGCTCAGTTTGTAAATCTAAAGACCAGTACAAAAGCTATGGAGAGGAGGGGTCCCTGGGCAGGAAAAGGACTAAAAGACCGGTGTGACAGGGAAAATTACTTTCCACAGTTTGTTCCTTTTTGCACACTTGGATATTTTTTCCAGCTTCATTAAGGTATAACTTTTATGGAAGATTCACCCATTTTAAGTAAACAACTTAATGAATTTAAGCAATGAATATAATCAGGTCATCACATAACCATTTAGTCAAAAGACACAATCAATTCCCTCCTCCACCTGGACCACCAGGCAAATATTCGTCTGTATTCTGACATAATTGGTTTACCTTTACTACAGTGTCATATGAATGACACCTTACAGTATGTAGCACTTAAACTTTCCTTAGTATGTTTTTAAAATTCATCCACATAGCTTCATGCTTTAATATTCCATTTTTTTATTGCTGAATAATATTCCACAGTATGGATATATCACAAATTTGTTTAACCATTCACCAGTGGATGGATGTTCATATTGTGTCCAGTTTGGGACTATTATGAATAATGCTGTTGTTAACATTTCCATATAAGTCTTGATGTTGTACACTTCACATTTTGTTCCAAATGCATGTATTCCCATTTTTAAAATTAAGGTGTGGGAAGAATCACTTCTCTGAATAGCTAGAATCTGGAATAAATGAATATAATTATAGTTTGGCTAGCCAAGATTTACATAACTTCTCTCCACAGGCAGTGCTCAGTGCCTTTTTATGTATTATGTACGTAAATACATGAGAACTATTTGGCTTCCTGTAAGCAATACCTCTAGTTGATTTCCCTGGAAGACAAAATGAATCAAATCATGATTATGTTAAATGCTCCTCTGTAGACTTAAGGGTGATTGATTGTCTTTAAAAATAATCTTTCCAGGGTTAGAGAGGTGGCTCTAGCCACCTTGTGTATGGCATACACAAGGACGCAGGTTTGATCGCCAGCACTACATACACAACTAAGTGTCAGAAAAACAAAAAACAGATGAAAAATAAATTAAAAATTGACTCTCTTAAGAATAATAAAAACTAAAATAAAATAAAAGGATCTTTCCCATACTCATTGACCATTTGAATATCTTCTTCTGAGAAATGTCTATTTAAGTATATTGTCCATTTTTAATTGGGTTATTTAGGTTTTTGCTATACAGTCTAGTTTCTAATACATTCTGGATATTAACCCCTAATCAGATGAATAGTTTAAAAATATTTTTCCTGTTCTGTAGGCTATCTCTTCACTCTTGACTCTTTCTTTTGCTGTATCATAGCTTTTTATTTTGATGTAATCCCATGTGTCTATTTTTGTTTTTGCTTCCTGTGATTTTGAGGTCTTCTCCAACATAAAAACTTCACCAATTCCAATGTCCTGAAGCTTATTCACTATGTTTTCTTCTGTAGTTTCATAGTTTCTGCTCTTACATTTAAGTCTTTAATCCATTTTTAGTTGATTTCTGTAACTGATGAAATAGAGATCTAACATCAAACAGTGTCATTTACAATTTTGGGGAAGTCTAGAAATGTGGGGGAGAAATGGGGAGAGAAAAGGATACACTTTGCACCTTTGTAATGCTGAATCATACATAAGAAGGCATTGAAAACTGGAAAATAGATCCAGAGATGGCTACCCATGGCAGAGCTGAATGAAAAATCTCTCCATGAAATGCAGGATGCCAACGGTGGGAGAAGTGCCTATGATGCTGGGGGATGAAGGGAAGCGGGCAGGGAGGGGGTAGGAATACAAGGGATATCAAGGCAGCTGGAGGGAGGGGAGTAAGGGTGTTATCAACCCAGTGGGGTACCTTTGACTTCCATGAGAAGCCCAAATAATATGGGGTTAAAGTAGGGGAAACATGGAATCGGGAAGGAACCCAAAGGGGAAAGATCATGAACTGGCATCAGCCTTGGCTTGCTTGGTCATTATGCATGTGATCATGATTATGTGGCAATGATTCCCTCCTATATGTATGACTATGTTGAACAAATAAAAATAAATAATGAAAAAAACTGGAAAATACAAAATATATATACTATAAATTTATATATGTAATTGGTGGGGATCAATGGAGATAAGAGACCAGGAAGAATGGGGGGGGGAGTGTGGGGGAAGGAATAGAACCAAATTATATTTTCATAACAAGTGCATGTATGAACATAAATCAACAAATCCCTTCACCATGTAAAAATATAATGCATCAATTAAAAAATAGCAGCCACTGCATAAAACTGCTCTGTGGACAAAATACACTAAAATATTTTGAAATTGCAAAAAAAGAAAGGAAGAAATAGGGATGTAATTTCATTCTTCTGCATGTGGATATTCAATTTTCCCAGTGCCATTTATTAAAGACTATCTTTTCTCCAGTGTGTATTCGTAGCTCTTTTGTTGGCTATAAACATATAGGTTTACTTCTTGCCTCCCTATTCTGTTTCATTGTCTGTGTTTCTTGTTTTTCAAGCTAATACCATGCTGTTTTGATGAGTACAGCTTTGTAGTATGTTTTGAAGTCAGGTCAATGATATTTCACAGCAGGATACCTATAGATAACAATAATGTGCTGTATATTTCAAAAAGCTAGAAGAAAGGATTTTGAGAGTTTTCACCATAAAGAAATGATGTTTGACAGGACAGACATATTTAACCTGATTTAAGCATTATACTGGGTAAAAAAACATTGAAACACCACATGATAACTCATAAATACATAAAATTTTTATGTTTTTATGTATGTTAAAACATAAATTTAGTTAAAATTTTTAAGTGTTAAAAGACAAAAATATAATACTCTTCAACAGTTATAAGCAATAAAATGCAAGGAATGGCAATGCCTGCATCTGGACCAAGGGAATACCGAAGTTCAAATACAGACAAAATTAATGTATGGAGATGAAAGTTAGATGAGTGGTTACCTCTGGCAGAGGCCATTGGCATCGACTGGTGCAGAGAGGAAGGAGTGATTGAGCCTTAGGGTTCAGGAACTGTTCTCTATCTTTATCTGTATGCTGGTTCCCTGCGTAGATACACAGATTAAAATTCATGCAGCACCAGGCACAGTGGCATGTCTGTCATCCCAACTACTCAGGAGGCTGAGGGGGGAGGATCACTTAAACCCAGGACTTTGAGATCAGCCTGGGCAACAGGATGAGACCCTCTACACTTTACTATATACATGTTTACCTTGATTTTAAAAAGGAAAAAGGAAAAGATCAATTATTATTATTATTATTATTATTATTATTATTATTTTTCAATTCCAGGTCAAAAAAGATTATATATATATACATATATGTATATATATATAATCTGCCATTAATCCTGGGACATAATAAAAAGTACTTAATATTAAATGTTCATTTTGCTCTCTTGCTTTCATTTCCAAGGGAAATGTTTGGCAAAACATTGACATTACAATTACATATCACCTTTTTGGTCTGCATAGAAGGAGTCATGAAGCCTCCTCTGAAAACTGATGTATCATGGGGTACAGGCAGGAACCCAGAATGGGATCTCCACATGTCCTATCTTGTCTTACTTGTGTGAATGCCAGCACAGTTGGACATTGGGCTTGCGTGGAATCTCAACAGTCTTTTTCCCAGCCACCAGGTCCAGGGCCAAGCTTGCTACCTCCCCCACATGGAAGATACCACTGGCTTTGGGCACCCAAGATAACACCATGTCTGAAATCATATGGAACAATAATAGCACACTTGAATGAACTAAAGCAGACTGGTTTCTTTCAAAGCTTACTGTCAAGGGCTTGCCATCCTAAACCTTACTTGGACCTTATTGCAGCATGGAAAGTTTATGTAGAGCAGAAGGTGCAGAAAATATTGAGGATTTGGTCTTTGGGAGTAAAAGCCACTAAAACTCAAGTGATCTAGATTCTGTACGCAATGTAAACAGATTGCCTCTTGGCAACTATTAGTCAATGTTTCTTATGTTTAAGTACTATTGTCCCCTCATATTCAGTTTCAAGAGAAGAGGAAGAGTTTAGGGGCAATCAGCCATGTTTGAGTCAATTTCTTACATTTGTCTTTCAAATTGACAGTAGGGACTCTGAACCAAGGCTACTGAGAGCCCCAACAAGAAATGAAACAATGCATTGCATGTTAGTTCTTTGACTTCCACAAGATCACTTAGTGCAGTGAGAGAAGTACTTGAGGGATAGCAGCCCAGTAACTTTCAAGAGTCAGTGGAGCTTCCAAAGATATGGAAAGTTCATGAAGATCAAGTGGTTCAATATGCCATGCTATAAGCAAAATGGACTTCCTGTCTCTAAACTGAATGATCCAGGAAATAAATATCTTGAAGAAGCTGGTCTTTAGGGAAAAAAATGTGACAAAATCTCAGAAGCTTGAAACAGTATAATTTTTAAGTGGTTCCCCAGAGTGGAGATCGGGTGGAAGGTCTGCAGGATCAGAACATCGTCAAGTCATAATGAGCACTGGCACAATACAGAAAGAAAACTTAGGTGCTTAGAAACTGACCTTGACTGACTGCTATGCTGTGCTGCATAGAAAAGCTGATTGGGATCTTTGTTAAAAGAGTGATGCTGAAAGATGACTTCAACCTTTGCTGGCACTGCTGTGTAAGTGGGTAGGGAGACACTCCCTGCTCAGCACACCCACTCTATCTCTGCCTAGATGTGGAAGGTGCTCTTCCTGACACAACCCTAAAGAAACACACATGCACATATATATGGTTGTCATGGCAATCGAGGCGCAATCTAAATAAAAGCATAGATGGAGGCTATGCCTGAATAGAGCAAATAATTCAGGCATTTTGATAAACATTTTTGTTTTCGTGGGGGTGAGGCAACTTTACTGTCTACCCAGCAGCAACTGAAAAACAGAAATAAAAAACAGCAACACACACATTGTCCTAAGTACTGAATCCTGAGACCTTGGGACACTAAAATAATTAAAACACAAGTATTTAGGGCATCAATTATTTTTGCTCTCTGAGTGAGGTTTGCAATCTCTTCTAGGTTCTACTTACCAGGGGTAAAGGGAACTAGACCATTGAAAAATAACTGACAAACTAGAATTGCACAAAGTTCTGGTTTCGGGAAAATATTTTTCGGCTTCTTAGAGAACCACAAATGCCAACCCACCAATCATTTTTACCACTTGCAAGTGTTCTGAAACTTAGTTTGAATTCAATTCCTTAGGGATTAAAAAGTCACTTAGGAAGCTACCTAAATTACATCCCAAGTAATCAGAAAAAGTAAGATAGAGATATAACAAAGATGCCTGGTTTGTAATCAAAGAGCTTAGTTAATTCATTTCAACAATTATTGTATTCCATACATACCATGAAAATCACAATGAATAGTAAGAATCATCTAAGCAATTACCTTGTGGTAGATATTTAGGCTACAAAGAGATACAAGGATCCAGGAAGTCTATTATTACAGACCACAGTACATTGTCCTACAAGGCAAAGGACCAACTAGTTAGAAAAGTGGGTGATTAGGAAAACTTTGAGCAGGCAAATAAAATTTCAGGGGGCAAGTGAGACCTGAACTTCATAAAAAGCCTAACACTAAAGCATCCTGGAAGTAAAGGGGGAATAGTACAGATGAAAAGGAAGAGCATGAAAACATGGGTGGTTTGGGTCTTACTTCATTTTGCAGATGTCCTGTGGAAGAGCAATGGGAAATGAGTCTGTGTAGTGAAGAATTAACCAAACTGAGGTCCAGCATTTGCCACAGGTTACTAGGAGCTGGTCTCTAGGCCACTACTAAGTCTTCCCTAATAGAAGGCTTTGGCTACTAACAGTCTAACAGCATGACTTACACTGAGGACCTTGGGGTCACATAGTAACAGTTATGACCTCTAGAGGAATTAATGACTAATTAGCCTTATCTCCAAGAGAGGATGGAGACTAAAGGTAAACCACACAGCAGTATGTGATTAAGCCTCAATAAAAAATAGATACCAGGAGGAGTTTCATCATGATGATGAATGGCAGAGCTGAATGAAAAATCTCTCAGTGAATGCGGGACTCCAACAGTGAGAGAAGTGCCTTACTGTGAGGTGGATGGACAGCAAAATTTCTCCCCAACTTCATTACTATTCAAGAAAAGAAGTTTAGTGACACGGAACTGTGGACAACCTGAAAGTACGGGAAATCCCAAATAATAACTTTCCAGCACCAATTACCCACCCTGCAGTGGATTAGGAATTTGCCCCAGAGGTGAGGAAGCTGAGACAACTTACATAAACTCAGATAAAGCAGTGAGCACTCAGCAGAGCCTGGGCATGGGAATCTGGTGCCCTGGGGCAGCGGCAGCAGCAGGAAATAAGGGAATGCTTTAATACTAATTTGAATCCCCTGAATCTGATTGCGCAAAGAAGCAGGGCAGCACCATCATTTTGAAACCTCTCTGAGGGTGGTACAGGAAATCACTCATGAACAGTGAACCCAAAACCACCAGATTCAGAACAGAATAGGGAGCGCAGTCCATAGGAGCAGCTCCAGGCCTCAAGCATTTTGACTGTCTGCCCTGGAAGCTGTGTGGGCCTGGCAGACCCTCCCTACTGGTCCAGTGACTCCCATTCAGAAGCTTCCAGCCCACCCCATTACATACACGATCTGCAGGTGGATTCAGTGACCAGGATTTGACTCAATAGGGCCTAAATAGCCTGGGGGGTTCAGCCTGCAGGTCCAACAGATACTGCCTGAAATTTTCAGAAGGGGCAGAGGCTAGCATCAGCCTCAGGGATCTATGAACAGAAGGAGCAGCCTGGATCCAGTGTTTTCCTCTACTTTCAGACCGGAATTCTGTAAACAGAAGTGGTTCCATGGGTCCTGGGCACTGCAAGTGGGACTGGGCTTCCATGCCCCCTAGTGGTTTCATTTGAGATGTCCACAAACACTGGTATGGCTGGGCTTGTGTCTCCTTCATGCCTGCCTCCCCTTGCTGGGGTTCTGACTGCCCCACACATCATCTCTTGGGGCAAGTGGGGACCTCAAGACACCCAAGAGTGGGGTGATAATACTCCCAAATGAGCTCATTTCAGGCCAGCCACTCTCCTTGGAACAGCAAAAGTCTCTTACAGCTGCATCAGGATCCATAAGATGCCAAGAGGCTCCTGGGACCCCATCTGAAGTGGGATAAGAATTTGGGCAGGCAAACACTAAACTGCCCAAGAATGCAACTTGGGTGGCCCAGAAGTCTGCTCTCACAGGAAGCAGAGAAAATGAACATTTCCAACCCCTCTACAGGAGAAAATTACTGGGAGGACTCCTGAGAATCTCACTATCAGCTGAGATCACCAGTCCCTTCAATAAACTAAACTGGAAAGTGACTCTACCTAGAAGTCAGTTATGAACACATAATCCAAGGTAAATTTTGACCTTGGCAATAATAATTCAGAACTTTCCCAACTCCTTTTTTTGTTTTCTTTTGTTTTGGTTTTTGTTTGTTACTGTTATTGTTCTTGGAATTGGTATTCCTTAGTGTATGCACTTTGTTTGTCTGTGTGTGTGGTTGATTGATTTTTACTGTCCCTGTGATTTGTTGTATTTGTCTTCTCTGTACATATTGCTAGGGTTCAATCTGCAGTGGTTTGCAATATTGCAAACTAGTCCTCAGTCACTTTGGGCTGAAAAGACCCCCAGTGTTTACTACACCCTTCTTCCCTTTACTCTGTTCAATCCTAAAGTATATTCTGACCTCTCTCATCCTCCCTAAAAGTCATTAACCCACTCTCATCCCATTTCTATCTTTTCCTTATTTATAGCAGAATAGTCTATATCATCTCTACTACCTGGTAGCTCTATACCGTAATTCACAAGACCCACACAACATTTCTACCTCATTCCATTTGCTCTCTAGACTTTTTTTCCCTCACCTGCAGAGGTCCTGGTAGACTGAAGTGAACACCATTCTTGAAAACGGGTGTTTTCTTGCTAACCAAGTATAATGTAAGAGCTATCAAGGAAGAAAACTATTAATCCAACTACTCTGATAGGTGCTAATCAACACTGTAACAGATACAGTCGACACTGTCTGCTGTATGCATTGCCTGCACTTATTGACTTCTATCTTCTGTCCCCTGAGGTATTGGAAAACCTAAAGGTCCACAATACTTCACAGATTGGGGTGCTAACCACTGAATTGTGCTACGCAAATTGTACCCCAGCCCAACTAAGCAAAGTGATAAAAAGCTCCAATGCCATCAACAAAGCCCCCAAGAGAATTATTCAGTGTCAGACCTCAAGTCACACTCCCTGTAATTTGAAAATGAGGAAAAAGGGAAAAAAATCCTCCACCTCAACCACAAGCTCTCCATCCAAGGAATCCAGAGTTGGGATCTTAGATGAAAAACTAGAAAAATGTGTTAACAATATGATTAGTAATTCAATCAAAGAATTAAAAGAAGATTTAAGGAAAGAGATGAGAGAGCAATTTTAGGAGATGAGAGACCACATATATAGAGCTAGACATTCTGAAAAGAGATGTAGCAGAGCTCTTAGAATTGAAAAATACTGTCAACCAAATCAAAAGCTCATTGGAAGATACTAATACCTGAGTAAACTCCTTAGAAAACAGATCCTCATCTCTCGAAGAACAAACCATCAGACAACAAAGACAGGCTGACCAACGTTGAGTCCAAGGAGGACAGACAAGAAAATAAGATTACTGAGCATGATCAGAACTTCCAAGTGGTATTTGACAAGATGAGAAGAAATAATTTGAGAGTAATTGGGATTGAAGAAAACATTGACCAACGGGCATTAAGAATATTCTGAATGAAATTGCCAAGAGAATTTTCCCCATATTAGAATTGATCCAGAAAATCAAATTCAAGATGCCTATAGGATACCAAACAGACCTAACCAAATGAGGAATTCACCAAGACACATCACTTATAAAATAAATAACACAAAAATCAAGGAAAGAATCCTAAAGGCAGCAAGGGAAAAACACCAAATCACTTTCAGGGGCAGACCAATTAGGATTACTATGGATTTCTCAAATCAGACATTAAAGGCCAGGAGAGCATGGAATGATATTTGTCAAATCTTGAAAGAAAATAATTTTCAACCAAAGATACTATATCCTGCAAAACTCAGCTTTAAATGTGACAGGGAAATTAAATACTTCAATGATAAATTCAAGCTAGCAAGGTACATGAACACAAAGCCTGCGCTACAGAAAATTCTCAAGGATATACTTCATTCAGAGGAACATGCAAACAGCTTCAAAAATCCTTAAACAGAAAAAAGTCAATAATCACAAAACACACTAAAAGATATCCAAGATGGCCCAAAACAGAGCAATAGTCACAACATCAGGGACCCAGATTCCCATATCTATTCTAACTCTAAACATGAATGGACTCAATGCCCCAATCAGAAGACACAGATTGGCTTACTGGATCAAAAAAAAAAATTGAATAATATGCTGCCTACAGGAGACACACCTCACAATCAAAAATAGACACAGACTGAAGGTGAAAGGTTGGCAAAATGTCTAGCAGGCTTGTGGCCCAAAAAAACAAGCTGGCATTGTGATACTTATATCCAGTAAAGATAATTTTGACCAAAAACTAGTCAGAAAGGACAAAGAAAATCACTATATCATAGAAAAAGGAAAAATTCATCAAAAAGACATAATAATAATTAGCATTTATGCCTCCAATTATAACCCTCCCAAATATATGGAAAAAGTACTCAAGGATAGTAAGCCCCTCATCGAACTCAACACAATAATAGTGGGGGATTTTAATACACCATTATCAATAATAGATAAATCATCAAAGCAAAAAATCAACAAAGATATCTCTAACCTAAACAACTCTACAAATCAACAGGAATTAACAGACATTTTCCCAATATCCCATCCCAAATCTGCTGAGGTTACCTTTTTCTCAGCAGCTCATGGATCTTTCCCCAAAATAGACAATAACCTAGTCCACAAAGTTAACCTTAACAAATATTAAAAAAGTAGATATACTTCCATGTATCCTGTCAGACACAATGGTATGATCAAGAAAAACAACAGAAACTACTCAAATAATTAGAAATTGAATAATACCCTCTTAAACAAAGAATGTATAAAAAGAGGTAATGAGAAACAGAAACCAAGAAATTCTTGGAAACGAATGAGAATGATGAAACAATGTATCAAAATCTTGGGGATAGTATGAAAGCATTGTCAAGAGGTAAATTTGTAGCACTGAGTGCCTTCATCAAAAATCAGCAAAGAGCTCAAATAAATAGACTCATGCTACAACTCAAACCTCTACAAAAACAGGAGCAATCCAATCCCAAACCTAATAGAAGACAGGAAATAACTAAGATCAGAGATGAAATAAATGAAATTGAGAACAAAAAAACAATACAAATTATCAACAAAACAAACCATTGGTTCTTTGGAAAACTAAATGAGATTGATAGACCCCTTGCCAACCTCAACCAAAGGAAGAATGAAGTGAAGCAAATCAACAGAATTAAACATGAAAACAGAGATATTGCAACTGACTCAACCAAAATCCAGAAGATTATCAGAACTTATTTTGAAAAATTACACTCTGCCAAGTTTGATAATCTGCAAGAAATAGACAAATATCTTGCCACATATGACATTCCCAAATTAACATGGGAGGACAGTGAAATTCTAAACCAACCAATCTCAGGTAGAGAAATCAAAATAGCAATCAAAGGCCTTCCAAAAAAGAAAAGCCTAGGACCTGATGGATACACAGCAGAATTCTACTAGACCTTTACAGAAGAATTAACACCAATCTTGTACAAGCTTTTCTATGAAACTGAACGGGTTGGAACTCTCCCAAACACTTTCTTTGAAGTAAATATAATACCAAATATGATACCAAAACCCAACAAAGACACATCAAGAAAACTATGGACCAATTTCCCTGATGAACATAGATGCAAAAATCCTTAATAAAATTCTAACTATCCAGATCCAAAAATACATCAAAAAGATAATACATCATAATCAAGTGAACTCCATTCCAGGAATGAGGGCTGGTTCAACATATGCAAATCAATAAATATAATTCACCACTTAAACAGAATTAAAAATAAAAATCATATAATCATCGCAATTGATGCAGAAAAGGCCTTTGATAAAATTCAGCACCCATTTATACTCAAAGCCCTGGAGAAGATAGTGATCAAAGAAAGATACTTTACTTTGGGAGAGTCGTTTATGACAAAACCATAGCCAACATTATGCTTAATGGAGAAAGACTGAAAGCATTTCCATTGAATTCGGGAACAAGACAAGTATGTCCTCTTTCACCACTCTTATTCAATATAGTCATTGAAATCCTAGCCAGATCTATCAAACAAGAGAAAGAAATCAAAGGAAATCAAATAGGAAAAGAAGAAGTCAAGCTGTATCTATTTGCTGATGACATGATCCTATACCTAGAAGACCCAAAAAGCTCTACCAGAAGACTTCTAAAGCTTATAAACAATTTCAGCAAAGTGACTGGTTATAAGATCCACATTCATAAAACATTAGCTTTCCTATATACTCCAGCAGCAAGTCCACTGAAGAAGGAAATCAGGAATTTGGTCCCATTCACAATCTCCTCAAAAAAATAAAATAAAATAAAATACTTGGGCATCAATCTAACAAAGGATATTAAGGACCTCTACAATGAAAACTATTGAACATTAAAAAAGAAACTGCAGAAGATCTGAGTAGATGGAGAAACATTACATGTTCTTGATTAGGCAGAATCAATATCATCAAAATGGCCATTCTACTGACAGCCCTATACAGATTCAATGCAATCCCCATCAAGATAACAATGACATTCTTCACAGATATAGAAAAAGCAATTCTCAAATTCATATGGAACAACAGAAGACCCAGAATAGCCAAATCATTACTAAGCAAGAAAGAAGAAGCAGAAGTGTCACAATTCCTGGCCTGAAATTATACTATGGGGCTATAATAATAAAAAACAGCATGGTATTGGTATCAAAACAGAAATGAAGACCAATGGAACAGACTAGAAGATACTGAGACAAACCTTCGAGTCTTTAACCATCTGATATTTGATAAAAAGGGGCAAAAGCATAATGCAGAAGAAGGACAGCCTGTTCAACAGATGATGCTGGACAAACTGGACAGCCATATGCAGAAAACTGAAATCGGATCCTTACCTCTCACCCTGCACAATAATCAAACCAAAATGATTCAAGGATCGAAATTAAACCAGCAATTATACAACTGCTTGAAGAAAAAACGGGATCAACACTACATGACCTAGGGGTCGGCACTGCCTTCCCTAACAAGATTCCCATTGCACAAGACTTAAAGCCAAGAATAAATGAATGGGATGCCATTAAATTAAAAAGCTTCTGCACAACTAAAGAATTAGTCAAGAGTTTCAAGAGAGAACCTACAGAATTGGAGAAAATCTTTGCCTGCTGCACCTTGGACAGAAGGCTAATATCCAGAATATACAAAGAACTCAAAAAACTGAACACCAATACTGCAAAATAATCCAATCAATGGAATGCGATGAAATTATGCTCTATTAGAGAGAAAGATATCATGGCATTTGCAGCCAAATGGATGGAGATGGGAAAATATTATGCTAAGTGAAATATCCTGAACTCAGAGACTCAAGGGCCGAATGCATTCTCTCATATGTGGAAGCTAGAATACAATCAGAAACAGACTGAAAGTTGGCTAAGCTAATAACCTCAACATGTTATCAACGTAGTGGCGAACCTCTGACTTCAATGCGAAGCCCAAATAACACGGGGGGTAAAATAGGGAAAACAGGGGATTGGAGGAAACTCAGAGGAGAGACTGTGATCTGGCATCAGCCTTGGCTTGCTTGGTCATTATCAATGTGATCATGATTATCTGGCAACAATACCCTCTTATATGTACGACTATGTTGAATGAATAAAAAAAATCACCACAACTCTGAAAACAAAAGCAAATATAAAAAAAAACAGACACCTGGGGGCTGGAGCATGGGCTCAGCATTTAGTGTGCCTGCCTGGCATGTATGAGGACCCAGCTTCAAACTCCAGCACCACATACACAACTAAGTGTCAGAGAAACAATGTCCAAAAGAAAAAAAAATAAATAAAATTGATATTCCCTCCATCTTTTTCCCTCTCTGTGTTTAAAAAAAAGAAAAAGAAAAATATACACTAAAGACTTTGGTGAGCTTCTGCAGTTGACAATTCTATGCACCTTGTCACACATGGTGACCAGAAGGAGGTCATCTGGCCATAACCACAGGGAGAAAATGATTGGCATAGGTGGAATCCTCCTAGATGCTGCCCTGTTTCTCTTGCCTTGGTTGATTTTAATGTTTATCTTTTTTGCTATAATAAAACTTTAATAATAAGCATAATATTTTCTTAAGTTCTATGAGTCATTCTAGTGAACCGTTGAACCTCAGGGTAGTTGAGGGAGCCCCCAAATTTATAGCCAGCTGATCTGGCACAGGGATGGTCCCAGAGATCACCAAACTAGCAACTGATGACGGAAGCAAGTCCATCTTGTGGGAAGTGTTTCCTCAAACTGTACAGTTGGCCAAACTCATTGCTAAGGCTGAGGAAGTCTGCAATGTGGGGCACTGGTTGCAACCCTGAAGATCTATATATGATGATGTAGGCAATTAAGTTTCCTATCAAGAGAAGAGGATAAGCAAAGCACAGTTTCATTTCATAATAGTGTAAAAAAGTCAGGTATGGTTGTACACAACTGTAATCCCAGCAATTTCAGAGGCTGAGACAGGAGGATGTTAAGTTTGAGGCCAACCTGGGCAAGTTAGCAAGACCTTGTCTCAAAATTTAAAAAAAAGAAAAAAGAAAAATGGAAAGGGCTTGGGGATTTAGTTTAGTGGTAGAGCACCCCTGGATTCAATGCCCAGTACCACAAAAAGAAAGAAAGTACTAAGAGTGCAAGAGATATGAAGCAAGGAAACTGGTTAGAGAACTCTTTTTGTCCAGATGTAGGAAGATGAAGGTTAGATCCAGGAAAAGTGTGAATAACATTTATACAGAGCATATACTGTACCAGGCATCATGAGTACTCTATATGCCTTTAATCTACAAAACAATCTTACATGGTCAACAAAATTATAATTTCTATTTTACAGATAAAAGAACTGAAGCCCATAAAAATTGATTAATTTGCCCAAAATCATGCAGCAGGGAAATGGCAGAGCTGAGATCTAACCACAGCAGAAATCTGACTACAGAGCCTTACTCATAACATTCTACCACATGAACTCTACACAGGTGATAAAAGGATTAACATTATCTGATGGCCATTTGGATGTAAGAGGGAAGGCCATGAAAAGTCAAGGATAACTCTAGGGGTTTGCATGTTGATAAAGAGAAAGATATTGGTGCCTTTACAGCTCAACTCTTATATTTTACCATGAACAAAAAGGACATGGGCCCAGGAGATCTTGGCTCTATACCTAAATCTGTCACTAATAAGAGGACCTATATTGAGTCACTTAACTTTCCCAGGCTTCAGGCCCTCTTCAGTTGAATAAATCTCTAAATTCCCTGAGAAGCAACAGACTGAGTGGCCAACAGCATGGGCTCTTGAGTCTGACAAGATTGGGTCCTGGTTCAGTACTTACTAAGTGTGCCCTTGACCAAGTATCTGAGCCTTGGCATTCTCATCCAGGAAGTGGAGATTATGATAATATCTAGGTCACTGGAAGGTTGACAGGGTGCTTACTATAAATCAGTGGTCCATGTCAAGCCCTTAGCACAAGGCCTGGCGTGTGACCAAGCACCTGATACGTGCATTTTGTTTTGTTTTGTTTTGTTTTTAAGAAAAAAGAACAGTGAGAGAGAGAGAATCAATTTTTATTGAGTTTTTTCACATGGCCCTCGTTGCTCCAACACTTAGTTGTATACATGGGTGCTGGAGTTTGAACCCATGTACTTGCACATGCCAGGCAAGCACTGTGTAACCACTGAGCCACTGCTCCAGCCCACTGATACATACAGTTTTAATAGTATTTGGTTTCCAGCTCTATGGAGCAAGCTAGGAGATAATAAAGAACTTGAAAGCCCTGAAACCACCATTCCAAATAATTCCACTGGCTAGATTCATAAGTGAATAAATAATTTTTCAATCCTTATTAATAATGATATGAGAAATGAGTATTTGTTAGCTACCCTTGATGTGAGTGTACCATTCTATATTGTCATCTAGTGCCTCAGGGACACAGACAGGAAACATAAAAGTCCACACTGACACAGAACCAACTTGTATACTAACAATAAAACAAACAATGCTAGAACAATGCTAGAAGATGAAGATTCAGCATCATATGAAACTTTGACCAAAACAAGAGTTAATCAGACAAAGCAGAACCTTGGTCCCAATCAAGTCCTAGATGCTTAAGTACTTCATCCTTTTTTTTTATCAACTCCCAGCAAAACTTACTTCAAATTTAGACAAAGGACTATTTCAGCTTTCTTTCTTTACTCCTTCAACAGTGCCCATCAGAGATAGTATTATGACCCTCACCCAATTTCTGCATAATGAGCCTTCCTTGTGTGAATAAAGAAAAATCCTTTAAATCTGGAGATTACTGAAAAATCAGAATCCCTGCTTACTATGTCTTTAGTGCCCTGTTTACTCATTAACTGTGAGATTTGTTAAAAGTTTTCATCTTTTGCTGGGAGCACATTTGCATCTAAACATCTGTTCAATGCTTCTGAATTAGAGGCACAGGGAAGAAAAGCCCAAAGAGAGCTAAAAGTGAAATGTAAGGAAAACGTGGCTTTTTAATTATGTTGTTCTGTATGATAACAATTTTAAGTTCATGATGCAATGTTTTCCAGTAATGAAGCACATGAAATTACAGGAGCAAAATAGTTACATCAACGTTAACTTCACAATGCAGTATTTTCAATAATAAAAAGTAATGGAATTGTGTGAATTGCAGTGACCCATGCAAAAGTCTGCAGGAGCAGTAGGTACAGCAACAAAGAGGAACTGGGAAAAGCACCATTCTTTATTTGATGCGGCTACTATCTCATTCTTTCTATTTATTACTGCACCAGGCTGTAAGCTCCCTGAGGATAGTGCTCCTATTTATCATTTTAATCTTTTAAGTTTGGGAGCTCTACTCCTAACACAGGCCCTGGCACATATGGAGTTTTCAGTAAACATGCATTAAAAAAGAATTGTAAGTATTTTCTAAATCTATTTTCAATTTGCCTGTTGGTAATAGAACATGTTACTATTCCCTTCTTGGTTTACAATTTGGAGATTGAATGATTATTTATAACAGTAACTTAATTGTCCTATATTCACTATCTTATCTGTCAAATTCACTTCCTTTCCTCACTGGTCATAAGGAAAGGGAAAATAGCAATGTGAATAAATGAGGGTGTCCCCATTATACAATTAGTTAACACATAGTGTTAACATCAACAAACGGGAGGGGATATCAATGGTGATTAAGCTAATGCCTTAGAATCTGACCACAAAAATAAAAGGATAAAGCCAGTTTGTTTCCCTTATTGAATACAAATGGTTCTTGGAGATATACACCTATAGTCATAGCTACTCAGGAGGCTGAGATAGGAAGATTGGTTGTGCCCATGAGTTTGAGACCACCCTGGGCAACACAGTGAGACCCTATATTCAAAAAAATTTTTAAAGAAGGGAGGCTACTAAGATTTGTTTTCTAGGGGCTTATAAATGAGGAAAGTTGAGATTTTCATATAAATACCTAGCTTCCATCGATTCCAAGCTTTGTTTCCACTAAAATTTAATATTATTGCATGTCTAAGAGAATTTACCTATAGTCACTCACACAGCTCCAACAGTGTCCACTTTGTACGCATAATGACCTGTAATTTCATCAAAGGTGACATAGAGTAGGTTCAGAAAGTCCCCTACCTGATACAGTAGGCTGGCACTAGAAAACTGAGTGAAGCTCACAATGTCCCTGGCAAGGGGCAATGAGGTAGAAAAAAGTTAAATCAAGCAAAATAATCAGCAAGACCTCATTAAGCAATGGTACCTCTTTGTTCCTTGTTCAGCACAATTTAAGCTCTCCAAAATCTGAGCCAGGGAGACCAAAAAGTGACAGGCTAGTTAATTGCTTTAGAAAATATTCTCAGTTATATGTGACATGGTTGGTTGGAACATTTTTGTTTGTTTGGTTGGTTTTGGGGGTTCATTTGTTTGTCACTTAGCTTCATTTTAAAGTGTATTAATAAGTCAAAAGCTAGGACAGCTTGTTTGATGAGAACTCTATCCCCTAACATCTGGACTAGACTTGTTTATGATGACCAAATGAAAGGGCTTATAAGAAATTTACACAGTAGACAGCTGCACAAAGCTCATTCAGAGAAGTCCTGGGTCTAGGTTTATTTGCTTACCAATCATTCTGATTCCTACCTACGCTTGAGATCTCCTGTTTGTATCTGTTTGGTGTTTTCCTTCCTTCAGATGAATAAATTTCAGTTTATACCAGAATCTGCTGAGAAGAGGGTGCTCTGCCTCCCCAACCCCACCCAACCCACTCCAAGAATCACCATCGTGACATGGCATGACTCTCAGCCTATCTTTAAACTCGATGCCTTGGTTTCTCCATCTGTACAACAGGGAAGGTCCCTTGATCCCCAGTTAGG
This sequence comes from Aplodontia rufa, assembly GCA_004027875.1. Classification (NCBI taxonomy): domain Eukaryota; kingdom Metazoa; phylum Chordata; class Mammalia; order Rodentia; family Aplodontiidae; genus Aplodontia; species Aplodontia rufa. Next base: position 17,832 of record PVKS010014488.1, on the reverse strand, counting down.
GACTGGCTGCTTGGAATCCCTGCAGTAAACTACAAATCACTTGCAGTTTCAACCTCACAGTTCACTATTTCAATTTATAGGTTTTTCTCTGACCTTTCAAAACTTGCCCACAGGCAAGGCAACCTTGGTTCTGCTTCATAACAGATGCAGTCATTATATTCTTTGTTATGGAAGGAAAAACTACAAGGTCTTTTTGCTTCAGATTTTAAAACGCATTCCCTGAGATGAAGTATACCTTTCTAAAGCAATTTCCTGCTGTTTTTTGCTAAACTGGATGGATGCCTTTTAGAGCTAAGCAATTGATTTAAGGTGTTTTTTTTTTCATACGAAGGGGTGGGAGTAGAAATACTTAACTAAATCACACTGACTTGCTTTATTAACAAGCTTCATAAGTGGTAAGCTTGCTGCTACTTCACTCAAATGCCTACAATTTCTTCTTTTGTAGATATTGTTTACTCTCCACCTACTGACAGGCATGGTCAAATTCTATAATCCCCTGGACTGCTCCATCTCCGATACCTTTTGAGTTAAAATCCTAACTCCAGTTATGTTAATTTACGTAAAAAGGTTGGACACACCCTGGTAACTCCAAGTTTGACAAGGTCAGCCTTGTTATCTGCAACTCATTTCTGCAAAAGTTCAGTTCATTGTCCTCTTCATGAACTGCACCATCAATTGTCACCATTGTACTCTCAATTGTTCTGTCCTCTATTCACTGCCAACAAGGTAGTTTGTATTATTTGCCTGGCCATATGGATTTGTACCAAGTACATTTCCCTAACCCAGGGGCCACTGTTAAGATGGGGTCAGGAGTGGAGAGAGGAGGAGAGTTAATTATAGGAGTGGAAGATCTGCCTGTGAGCTCATTGGCACCAGCCTTTACTGACCAGGCACTTTGCTGGTTGAGATTGATGATCATCCCTACCTTGAGACACTTAATGTAGGAACTGGGACCTCTCAAGGTGAGTTCAGCAGGCCTAGCTCCTAACCTACAGGGATTTACAATTTAGTTAGTGTGAGCCCTGGCAGCATTTTTAGTTCAGAGAACTCCTGGGCTTTGCACTTCCATGGAATTTGTGGAGACTTTTGTTCCAAGAAATGACTATTACCTTCTTCACAGGGAGTTTTTCGTGAACAAAAGGTGGTACATAAACAGTTTTACCTTGTCCTTCTCTGGTCTTGAGGATTAAAATTCTAAAGTTATTTGAATCTCTAGGCTGTTGGAAGAAGCAAATCAACTAAGATCTTCATTCTGTCTACATGGTAAAAACAATCAGAGTGATTTACTGGGCACATTTAGCACTTATTTTGCTTGCAGGAAGCTGGGGACCCCCCTGGAGGGATAAAGGATGAATATTTATTATAATCTAAAAATAGTGGAAAATTCAGATTTTGTATTTTTTTTGGTGAAACAAATAGGGTGATATTTTTATATTTCCAACAGAAATTTGTCTCAATAGCCACTTTCAATATACATATTCATAAACTACCCTGGTAATATACTAAATACTTATAAATGCAGCATGATCTAGCTATATTGCTATTTTTCTCTGTGCATTGTTAGCTGAGGAATATAAAATATAGTCAAGCTTCCAACCAATATTTACAGAGTACCCATCATGTCCCAGGCACTCTTCTGGAGACTGAGGGACAAAAATAAGATTAATTTGCCCCACCCAGGAAATACATACTCCTGCTAGATAAATAGTAAAATATGAAATTAATTACATATGTGTACTAGTTAACTATAAAACCAGATTGCTATGACCAGGAGAGGATATAAAGGGTTACACAGAAAGTATTGATATATGTATGCTCCAAAGAGGATACCTTTCATTTTCCATAGACTTGGAAAGTTACTCCTCCTACCAAAAGGATGACAGTAACTCCAAGACTACAGAGCAGAATAGTCAAGGACCCCTAAGGCTTGTGAAAATGAACCGCCTGGATCAGCTTGGTTCTTTATTCTTGAGCTACCTTCAAGGATATGCATGAAATCATGGACCCTCTCCCAGAAAATTCACAGCTGCACCCAGACTTGTATGTAATTTCAAGGACTCATCATGGATCACCTGAAATGCATATATTGCCTCTCTAGAACACCAAACGTTGATAAGCAGACCAAAGAACCAATGATGACATTCAGGTAAACATCAATATTTAGGGATAGAAAAAAGCATTTAAGGCAAGTTCAACAGAGAAAAATCGTTAAAGGAAATTGGCATGATCAGATTGGGTTGCCTTGTATGGGCTGGCTATCCAGCCATCCAGGGCACCTCTGTCATTGGTCACTACTGGTTGATAAGGTGTCTGTGCAAATGCAACATGACAGGTACTCCTGTTTAAAATCTGGCACCATGTTCCTATATTCATTATCTCCCTTAGTTTTCATGGCAGTCTTTTTGGGGTTATTTGCTTTGTTTCACAGAGGAAAACACAGGGGCACAAAGAGATTGATTTACACAGCAGCAGAAACAAAATCTGCACACAGGATGGTTTGGCTCCAAATAGCTAGAGATTTCACTTAAATAAAATGAAGGAAGACTGCATGCATTTGTAAACTGAGGGGAAATAGCTAGAACCAAAAGAGAGACTGAAGGTATATGGTACCATGGAGGGGACAGTAGATGGAGCAAGGCCCATGGATTTTTTTTTTCCTTTCTACTGGGTCTTTCCTTTGGCTACATTTCCTAAATTTAGCAAAAAGAAGAAAGAAGAAGAAGAGGAAGAGGAAGAGGAAGAGGAAGAGGAAGAAGAAGAAGAAGAAGAAGAAGAAGAAGAAGAAGAAGAAGAAGAAGAAGAAGAAGAAGAAGCAGCAGCAGCAGCAGCAGCTGATGACTCCTCTAACAACGGCCTCATTTCTCTGTTCCCCTTTGGTTAAAATCATCTTGAAATACTTGCCCATACTTACTTTCTGCACTGCCTGTGGTCCCAGTGACCTCTGCAGGCACTCCAAACAGGCTTTTTCTCCACACACAACCAAAACTGCTCTCACTGAGGCCATCAGTAATCTCCAAATTGCTCCCCCAAGTGGTTAATATAAGAATCAACATTGTATTGACCAACAGAAGTATTCAACACAGTTGCTCACTCCCTTCTGTAGAAGACACTTTCCTCACTGGCCTTCAAGGACACACCCCATCTTGATACCAGCTGTTCCTCAAACACTTTGCTGGCTTGTTTCCTCTTTCTTCCCACCCCTCTTTCCCCACAACACTGAAGGACCACAGAGCTCATTGTAGAGATCTCTTCTCTTCCGTATCCATACTCATTGTCCCTCTCATGGCTTACACATACAATCTGTATACTAACGACTCTCTGGTTTACATATCCAGTCTAGAATCCCTCCTTGAACTCCAAATTTCTATATCCAATTGACTGACACCTCTCCTTGGATAGCTAATAATCTTCTTAAAATAACATGTCTGAAGTCTTGATTTTTCTTCCAAAAGCTTCTTTCCCCCAAGTTTTTCTTAATAAGCAGCTCTATTTTTGCAGTGACTCAGGCCAAAAATCTACAAGGCATCTTTGATCCTTTTCTTTCATTCACATTCCACAACCAACAGCTAATCCAGGAGCAAATCCTATATGATCTAACTCTAAAATAAATCCAACAGTTAGATAAGAGGAACCAATTTCAAAGAGGCCTATTGCATAGCAAAGTTACTACAGTTAATGATGATATATTGTACTTTTGAAAAATGTAGACAGTGGGGACTGGAGCGGTGACTCGGCAGTTACATCGCTTGCCTGGCATGTGCAGTTACATGAGTTTGAACCCCAGCACCATGTATACAGTGAAGTCTTGGAGCAATAAAAGCCACTTGAAAAACTAAATAAAAATTATTTCTCTCTTTCTCTCTCTCTCTCTCTCTCAATGTCCCTCTCTCTTAAAAAAAAAATGTAGACAGTGGGTGTTATGTGCTTGCACCACAGAAATGATAAATATATGATGAGGTAATGCATTGCTTAATTGCCTAAACTTAACCATTCCATAATGTATATTATTTTAAAACATCATGTTGTACACAATAAAAACATAACATTATCTGTCAAATAATTTAAGAATAAGTTAAATCCATTATCAGACCACATCTCACTATTTCATTGTTACATCCGTAGTTTAAGCCAACTTCACCCTTCATGTGACCTGTACTGGTCACTTTAGCTTTGCATTTACCTTTCCTACAGTCTTTTGTATCCAACACTAGATCATTTTTTCCAAACAGAAGTTAGAGCATGTTGTTCCTTTATTCAACCCTCTATGTGTTCCTCATGTCCACTCAGAATAAAATCTAAGTCCTTACAAGTCATTCATAGTCATGCCCAGCTACCTCATTTACTTTATCTTCTACTTTTCTGCCCCACTGTCCTACTCACTGTCCCACTTTCTGTCCCTCAAGTTTGCCAAACATGCTCCTACCTGTGTACCTTCTCTCCTCTCCGTCCCTAGATGCCTTTTACTTCATTCAGGGTTCTGATCCCACTGCAGAAAACAGCAGCCCCAGTGCCTCACTCACTCCCTACATAGCCCTTTTTTCCTTGTAACACTTATCACCACCTGACATATATTTGCTTTTTAGTCTACACTTTCTGTCTTCCTCCCCCAGACTGTGAGCTTCACAAGAGCAAAGATTCATTCCTTTACATGCATCGCTATATTACCACCTAATACAATGCCTCTCACCTAGTAGAAAATTAGTAAGTATTTGTTCAATATCTAAATGAAAGGTGGCAGAAGAATGGGATCCAAGTGGAAAAGACAGTCTCAGAAAGTGGAAGACACAGCTCTTACTCTTACAGAATATGAAAGAAGGTAGAGACAGAGCTTTTCTTTGGCAAGTCTTGTGACAACTGAAAGCAGAAGACTTTGGTCAGTTTCATACTTTAGAACATGTTAATTGGGAAAGAGTGATGTGGAGCAATGTGATCCTCTAAGAATAAGGAGAGATCATATTAATATGGAATGTCAAGAAAGCAATAAAGATTAGGAATGGCCCTCATAGAAGTTAGGAATAAGTGAAGAGAATGCCAACCAGATACAATTGAGGTAGCCCAGAAATGCACAGGTCACTGGCTGGAACCATATACCTGGATTCCAAATTAGATAAAGGCTTGAAACTCCAAGCCTGGAAATCATGGGCATACAGGTGGTGATGGAAGATTGGAGCTGGAGCTAAATCAGACAAGGGTCAGAATGAGAAAGCATGTACTGAGAATAGACCCCAGGAAACTGGCAATGTCCAATGGGCATATGAAGAATGCAAAGCTGCCAAAAAGACAGAGGGAACCTGTTGCGCAGTAGAAGGTGAGTCAGGAGCAAAGGAGTACAGTAATCCATGAAGGGAGAGGATTTCAAAAGAAACAGAGGTCAGCAATATCAGATTCTGAAAAGAGTTCAAACGAGAAGAACCAGTTGTTTCAACTGGTTATTTTTTTGATTCAGTTATTTTTTAATATAGTTTCTTGTTCTCATAGTCCAACTGGTTATTACAGAGTTATGGTTTTGGCAAGTATTGTGCTACTAGATGTTTACTGATTCCACTGCATTAAGATAATGCTTAGTTTATTTGTTAGTCTGCTAGTCCATAGTTATCTAAGCTGGCTGCACATTAGAATTCAATTCACCAGCGAGTTTTTAGAATACCAATGTCTGAATGTCCTCCCTGAATAATTATAACAGAATGCCTGAGAGGTGTGAGAAGTGGGACCCACAGGATTAATTTATTATGAAAGCCCTCAGAGGATGTGCAACCAGGATTGAGAATCTCTATGCAAGGGAAATCTGGGCTTTCTACAATAACCACACAGGGGAGGGGGACATACCTGACATGCTGAGCAATCCTAGCCTACCCAACAGAATTGTAATCCAGGAAGGAGGCCAGAAAACTTTGATCCTGGAGATAATGGTAACAATCAGTTGAGGTGCTGGTGGGTGGGCCTTGCCTAGGCCCTAAGACTGGGGATGTGAGACACTCTCTCTGCCAAGCACCTGCTGCCTACTTGTTTCCCTGGTTTGGCAATTGATCAAAGCAATGGTCCTGGTCTATTCATTTATTTTTTAAAAATAAAAACAATTTCAAGTAAAGTATTTGTGTCAGACACTCTACTAAGAACACCATGTACATTCACTCATTTGCGAGGATTGCCACTCCCATGAAATAGGTACAGAAAATGATTTAAGTTCATCAATGGGTCCTGGGAAGCTGTGTGTGACTTCCAAGGATGTGCCCAGACTCTGGGAGGTGGAGCTGGGACAGTGGCCCTCCTTGGAGGTTGCAAGATTCCAATCAAGGCAATGGGGAGGAACAGGAATGGCATGACATGGTTCAGAGCTGGGGCTCTGGAGTGAGTCAGAACTGGATTAGTGTTCCATCTCTGCCATTTTCTTAGCATTACAGGTAAAGATTTCTCTTCTACCTTCTACCTTTGATGCACAGAGTCTTCTGATAAAGGGACTGAGTTACCAAAATCAAAATTGGCCCTTAAAAATCCATGTAATCAGAATACAGGATTTTTTAAAAAATGTAAAATTGTTATTTCCATGGCTGCAGCAATTAGCTCTCAAAAAAAAGAACATTTCAGAGAAACAAGTTAAATAGAAATGCATAAACTAAATAAATCAGCCTTTATTATTAGCATCGTATTTCAATATAGTGTTACTTACTTTAGAGCAGGCAGTTCATTATTTGTTTTAAATACCTTAGGTGTTAGGTCCTTTCTGCCACAAGCACTTCCAGGTGTTTCTGTACTTCTCCATCTAAGTAGTCATTACAAAGAGAAAATACTTCACTGGAACACTTTGCTCCTTATTATTAATCTTTGACTCTTTGAAGCTTATAGATGGCAGGGAAATTTCTATAGGGAGATTCTGGGCTTGTTATTATCATCCCCTTAGGAGCCAATAACCAATCCTGGGTATTCCCTATGAGGTGATATACCACTGTGCCTTGCCCTGAATGCTCGAGCAAATCCATCCTGAATGAGTGAGTCTTATTTGGCTACCTGCGTACACTTGGTGAGACCTGGGAAGCCACTCAAACTTACCAAAAACATCGTCATGTCCACTGGACTGATTTAGTTGGGGTTCATCGTGTATAAAAGTTCTTTACTACTCAAACGCAGGTCTTTAAGATAGGCACAGTGGCACACACCTATAATTCCAGCAGCTCAGAAGGATCACAAGTTCAAAGCCAGCCCCAGTATCTTAGCAAGGCCTTGTCTCAAAAAAAAAAATTTTTTTTTAAAGGGCTGGGGATGTTGCTGAGTGGTTAAGTGTCCCTGGGTTCAATTCCTGGGACCAAAAAAATAAATAAAAATAAAATGTAGATCTTTCAGATGGGTTGTTTTTCCTGCACCTTCTAACCAACTGCAGTGATCAAAGATTATAATTGCACACTGATTTACTGATATTCTGGAACTCATCTAGTTTCTCTTTTTCAACCTTATCCCGACCAGCCAGGAATATTTGATTGAGTTTTACTCTCAGTAGTTTGAACTACTAAATCAATATGTGTGGTTTTTTTTAAAAAGAGAGAGGGATAGAGAGAGAGAGAGAGAGAGAGAAACAGAGAATCAATTTTATTTAGTTTTTCATGTGGTCTTCATTGATCCGAGACTTCGTTGTGTACATGATGCTGGGTGGGGTTTGAACTCACATACTCGCGCATGCTGGGGAAGTGCTGTAACCACCAAGCCACCACTCCAGCCCCAATATGTGTGATTTTTTTATCATCTTACAATATAAAGTCATAATAAAATCCAATCTGATAAAGGGGGTAAAAGTATAGTGTGGAAAATAATAGCCTGTTCAACAAATGGTGTTGGACAAATTGGACAGTCATATGTAGACAACTGAAATTGGATCCTTACCTTTCACCCTGCACAAAAATTAAACCAAAATGGTTCAAAGATCTGGATACTAAACCAGCAACTTTACAATTGCTTGAAAAAGAAGTGACATAGGGGTTGGCACTGCCTTCCTTAACAGGACTCCCATGGCAGAAGCAGTAAAATCAAGAATAAATGCATGGGATGCAATTAAAGTAAAAAGCCTTTGCACAGCTAAAGATTTAGTCAAAAGAGTTAAGAGAGAATCTATAGAATGGGAGAAAATCTTTGCCTGCTACACCTCGGAAAGAGGGCTAATATCCAGAATACACAAAGAATTAAAAAAACTAAACACCAAAACCACAAGTAATCCAATCAATAAACGGGCTATGGAACTAAAAAGAAACTTCTCAACGAAGGAAGTCCAAAAAGCCCATAAACCTTTGACAAAATGCTCTACATCACTAGCAACAGGAGAAATGCAAATCAAAACCTCAGAGATTCCACCTCACTCCTGTCAGAGTGGCAAAAATGAAGAATACAAACAATGACAGGTGCTGGAGGGGCTGTGGGAAAAGAGGAACACTGTTACATTGCTGGTGGGACTGCAAACTTGTTCAGCCACTCTGGAAAGCAGTGTGGAGACTCCTCAAAAAAATTAGGGCTGGAACCGTGTTTTGACCCAGCTTCCCACTCCTGAGTATCTTCCCAAAAGAGATAATATCGGCATATTATAGAGATGTGGCTTCATCGATGTTTATAGCAGCTCAATTTACTATAGTTAAATTGTGGAACCAATCCAGATGCCCGTCACTTGATGAGTGGATTCAAAAACTTTCATATGTATATACAATGGAATACTACTCAGCTATCAGAGAAAATGATATTATGGCATTTGCAGCCAAATGGGTGGAGATGGAAAAAAATTATGCTAAGTGAAGAATCCCAATCTCACTCAGGGACCGAATGTTTTTTCTCACTTGTGGAAGTTAGAATATAAGCAGAAACAGGATAATAGATAGCTAACCTAACAATTATCTCATCATGTATGAATTTTTACACCATCATAGGGAACCTTGCCTAGGTTGCTGGGGGACACAGGGAAGGGGGCAGGGAAAAGGGAAGGGTAAAAGAAGGATATCAAGGAGATCATAGGGAGGTAATATGGGTGAATCTAATCAGAGGGGAACCTCCGACTTCCATGAGAGCCCAATTAACTTGTAGGGGGAAACATGGACCCATGGGGAACCCAAACGGGGAAACCATGGAATGACAGCAGTCATGGCTTGTTCCGTAATTATACTTTTGTTCTTGATTGTTTGATGATGAATCCTCCTAACTGTAAGACCATGTTTAATGAATAAAAAATATTAATAATAAAAATTAAAATTAAAAAAATCCAATCTGATATGATCTTATAGGGGACTATCTCCAATTCTGATGTGCTGCCTGTCTTGCCCCCTTGGACTCACCAATATGGTATCCTTTTTCATTTTAAAGATAAATTTTCTTACAAAAAAGGTAAAGAAATTAAGGCCTACAGGTGATAGGATGCCAGAGTTCTAGTGATGTAAGCTCAACAGGGCAATTAATGTTATGGCTAGAGCTAGATCAATAGACTTTGTAACATCACTGGCTGGACTCTTCTACTCTGCCACTCTCCCATCAATTGCACTTAACCCTTCCAAAGTCACAATTATCATTTTATGTTTTAGTAAATTGATTCCTATCAACTATATAAATTATCACAAATCTACATACATGTCTAAAACTCAAAGTATTATGGACATGTGGCATATGAACATGCCTGCTTTGTTTCATCATCATCTAAGTCACTTTGTCATGTTTTGATGGTACCAGAGCTCTCTGGTAATGCTGGACTTGCATTCCAGGATTCTTCCATGGTTCCTTTCTATGTGTTTTCCCTAGGTTTCTTCTTCACTTATGGCTGTAATACAGAACTATAGTGATGGTCCCCAAATTTCTACCTCCATAGGAGCTTCTTTCCCAAGATCCTGACACATATTCAAGTTCCCTATAGAGTCATCTCCACCTGGAGGTTGATTCAAAAAGGAAAGAAAAAGAAAAAAACAGGTTATACTTGCTGATAAATCCCTTTCCAAGACATAACTATGAGCTCATGGTTAGCTGATGTGACAGCTTGATAATTAGCACTTAAATACCCTTTCCTTCCTCACCTCCTGATCTCTGCATAGTCTGAAAGGCAAGGACAGCAATTCTCAGTCTTCTCTACAAGCAGTTTTTTAAGAGGGATATACAAGAAACATTCTGCAGAACCAGGCTCTCCTTTTGGTAGGGAGTGGGCAGGATAAAGAAAAATAGAAACAACCTTGCATTAGAAATAATCAAAACAGCATTGGACATGAGCCCAACTTCACAGCAGAAACAATTTAACCCCTCTGAAAGTTACTCTCATCTTCACTCATTTATTTATCATTAATTCAATTAATATTTACTGAGCACCTACTATGTGTCGATCATATTCTAAGTCCTTGGGCTTCAGCAAGAAGCAAAAATACAAAGTAGCTGCATTTGAGAGACTTATAGTCCAAAAGAGGGAGACAGACATCAATTCACCAAGCACATATAATCTGTCAATTGGTGATATGACAATAGAAGAAGAAACTGTAGATAAACGAGTCTTTCTCAATGACAGACTATAAATCTAAACCAAGAGAAAAAATGGGCACACGGGAGGGAGCAAGGTGAAATTCAGGTCAATTACTTAGATTCTCTAGCCTGATACATTTGTAAAATTGGGAGACTAAAGAGAGGGTATTTGCTAGAAAAACAGGTCATGGAGTCCAAAGACTGAAATGGTGACAATGCTCTTGTGAAAGGAATCCAGTGATAGTCATTGATGCTATCTCAGGTATGATATCGAAATAAGTAGCTGCGACAGGGTGAAAAGAAAGTTCATGGGAGAAAATAAGGTCAAAGAACTGATGGGTAAAGTATTAGACACATTAACCTCCTGGGCATTGAGATCACCCAAAATTATAATGGAAGCAGTATTGAAGAAAGAGAAACTGTTGAAGAAAGAGAAATAGGAAGACCAGGATCTTCCAACAAAGAATTAAATGGGAGTCAAAGAACAAGCTGGGGTCTTATACGGGTCATTTCTATGGGTTTCAGTGGCCTCATCCAAAAATGAAATGGCACAAATAAGTGATCAGTAAGGTGACTCCAGCTAATAGCTTTAGTTTTGGATGTACCCAAAGGGAAAAGATGAAATGACTGATTTAACTCCTGTGCCACCCCTTGACAGGCATGGTGAAGAGTCTGTTAGCAAGTATATATCCATTTATTTGTTAAACAAAATATAGAATTAGATAATGAAAAAGGTCTCACCATATGAGATCCACTCTGGAGAGTCTCTAAATGCCTTAACTAACCATGAAGGAAAGAAAATTCAGTTTTGCCTGTCTCTCTCTTCTTTCTGCCATGTCATTCCCATCATTCAAGAGTTGATACTGCTCATTTCTGACCAAGTATGACTTACTCAACTTGGTGCCTAAAAATCTCCAAGAGCCACTCATAGACAGCCAGTCATCTAACACAAACTGGTGGACTTGTACAATGCTGATTAGCCCTTTATTCTCCAATGTCCCCCACAACCCGCACCCTCTCTCCCCACACACTTATTCAGTTCAGTCCTATGAAGGACAGAGTGACAAGGGGCCACCCTAGGCCCCAACATAGACTAGTTTCATATATGGTTATTGTTCCATATAGAAATTACCTCATTTATCTGTACTTGTCTGAGAGTCTGTTTTCAGATACACATGAAAACTGGTGACTACTTTGAGGCAGTTCTCATGAATAATGGTAGGGTTTGGTTCAATTTTTTGATTTCTGTGGGATCACACACATAAGTTGCAAAGTGTTATTAAAAATTAATTTACTTTTAAAAAGAAAATTAATTTAATTAAATATATATTGAAGTTAGCTGTGGGCTGGGGATGTAACTCAGAGGTAGAGCACATGCTGGGGCTTCAGTTCAATTCCCAGCATTGGAAAAAAAGAAAAGAAAATTTAACTCACAAACATATATTGAACCTAAATATAATCAAATACTTTGGAGAATGGGAATAGTGTACAAACCAAAATAGTACTGTTATTGGCATAAAGTGAATTCTACATTAATCAAAATTTCATGGTTCTGCTGATTGGAGAGTTGAGGCAGATTTTATCATTATATACTTTCATTTCTCCTTCTGTTCCTCTTTGCATTTACTTAAAAGCACCAAAATCAGTTAATATTGTTGGATTTTTCTGCATGAAATTCCCACATGCCTTGGTTTATCTGTTAAATGGTATTCAGAAGCATACAAAACTAATAGTTACATAAATAATTCCCAACATTTTTACATTTTAAACAATGAAATGAAAAACAATTTCAAAGAACTATGCCCTACCTTTATTTACCTCCTACTTCTCTTATACAAAATCTTCTTTATTCCATTTTGATCTACATGGAAAATGTGTATAGTTCTCTGAGCTTGTTGGAATTTATAATGTGGAGGGAAATTTCTTAAGATAAATAAACAAAACCTGATGGTGAGAAGAGTTTGTCTGAGAAATCACATCCTGGGAAAGAAAATCCATGCTCAATATCATTATGACTGGAATTTGATCAAATTAAAATAAACCCCAAAGTATCCTCATGTTCCAGGTGCAGCCAGTATCTTTTTAGTCCCACTCTCCTTCAACTCAATATGCCTAGAGTTGGATGTGGGAAACTCCTCCTAATACCCAGAAGACTTTCTAGTGTGGGATTCTTATTCAATGTTTTCTCATATCAAAAGTATATGCTATCCCAAAAATATATATGTATAAATATCTAGCTGTCTGTCTATATCCTGGGGAGAGACACATCATCCTTTTCCACCCCAAATGTAGTGTCACAATTTGACATACATGTGCAAAGCCCTTGTGTCCCTTGTCCTAAACAAAACTTTGCATCACTAATATTTATTGAACACCTGTGTGCAGTTTTTCTCATCTGGTCTTTGCTACAGTTCAGTAGTTCCTCTCTATTGCCTTTGTGGAAGTTTGGGGATACCACAAGAGGTTCAGTAACTCACCCACAGACCCAAACTAAACAGCAGAGCTGAGACCCAGACCCAAGCAGGTCCACCACACATCCTATGAGAGGAAGTGTCTGGGGAGGGCTGGGAAGAGGCAACTGTAACAGCTGTTGGAAGCTGGGATGATGTTATTTTCCACTTTACTGAAGGAACTGAAGGCAATATTTGCCTATTGTTACTCAGTTAATATGCTTATTATTAATATGCTATCTAAATTGTTCTCTTTTAAATATATATCAACAAATCAGATGCAGCATCATTCTCTGGCTAGGGTATGGCATACTGTTCACTGCTGAGCAATGGAGAAACTGACTCCCTGGTGGCTCATTTGAAGATATATTTAATAGAGTCTTAATGAGACTGGATCACACTAGGTGGCAATCTCTAACAAAATGATAATGGCATAGCTGTAAAAAGATACACAGATGATGTTGATGTGAGATCTCTCATCCAAAGCAAACTGAAAATTCACATACCTTGCTCTTGCTTTATGAAAGCATATCCACCGTTTGCAGAATGAAGATACTGCTTCATGTAAGCTCAGATATACTCACATTTAAATTTTATAAGGTCATAATTACCAAGAAAGAAAGGCAACTCTTCCAAAGAAATCTGATTCATTTAAATGTAGGTCACATTTTAAAATAAATTTAGATGTTCATAGACTTGTCTATAATAACAGATTAAAAGTTATTTTCTAAAATAAAAAAAGAAAAAAAAATAAAAGTTATTTTCTATTTACATTGCTAATATTCACTAGACTGTGGATAACAACTTGAAGTCTTTCATTAGCTATATTCAGTAAGAAATATTAGAATAATTTCTCCTGATTAGTCATTTGCCTGTTAATTTTCATGGTGGTGTTATATGATAATACATGGATATTTTCTTCTAGTGCTTTTTAAGTTTCATGCCTTTAATATTGAAAATTTAAAACTGTCCAAAATTAATTTAGGTTAAGGGTGTACAATAAGGATCAAATGTTATTTTTCCTTAGAGGTTATTAAATACCCTATATAAATAATCTCTCCTTTCCTCACTTATTTGAAATACCATTTTTATAAAATACTAAATTAGCATATCTACTTTAATCCATTTGAGGACTATCTATTCTTATTCCTTTATCTTTCTGTCTAACCTCATACTGGAATCACACTAATTTTCATTTGAGTATGTATTAAAAAGTGCACAAATCATAAGTGTACAGTTAAGCCTGGTAAATTTTTACAGACTGAGCACACCTGGGACAGCAGCACCCAAATCAGAAACCAAACAATGCCAGCCCAGAGCTCTCCTCAGCCTCTCTACCAGTCACTCTGTGACATCCCATTCCACACACATCCTGACTTCCAACAAATAAGGGCATCTTTGTATGTATTTTTTCTTTATATGAATGAAATCATGCAGCAGTATCAAACTATTTTAATTATTATAATTTTTAGACCTTTTCTAACCTCCTCTTTGTTTTTTTTCTGTATTTCACTATGATAATGTGAACCTCATCTATAGCTTCCTTGAACTTAGCAGTGGTCAGTCATCTTCTCAGGACCTCAGGATATGGTCCCAAATCCATTACCAACTTTTTCACTTTAAAAAAAAAGATTTGTTTTGCTCAGTGGTTTGGTTCAGGTTTATGGAAAAGGCAAAAAGAAGGATACAAAGTAAATCACAGTTGAATTCATTTTACAATGAGGGACAGTCTTCTGAGAGTTGTCATCTGATCAGAAGGATTTGTAGCAACCAGTCTGCTTTGTGGGCCTGCTCTTGACACCCTCCTCCACCAGTCCTCAGCTTCAGGCAGCTGAGAAGTACTTCCCATTCTTAAATTCCTCCTCTGAGAAAGGTCTTTGTCCTTTCTTTCTGAAATTTCAAAATACTTGAACAAATTCAGAGGTCTTCATCCACAGAAGGCTGGCTCCATTCCTATCAGTTCTTTTAGTCTCAGCAATGGAAAAGCTGACTAAAACAATCTCTGAGTCCTTGCTCTTGATGTTCTTTCTGCTCTGAGCACCCAGAGCACTTTGGATAGGATAGCTCTGACCTGGTTTTGAATCAGCACTGTGCCACTCATCAGCTGTGTAACACACAGATTCCTGTGGAGTAGAGCATCTACCTGGCAAGCTTGTGGTGTAGACTAAAATCTTAGCAAAGTGCCTGGCTAGTACATGCTCAGTAATTGTTAGCTATTTACATCATAATTATGTATATCATTTCCTTAGCTATTTCATTCATTTCTGGAACCCAGAACTTGCCTCCTTCTTAGCACTTACCACCCTAGTCTTCACAGGCTTACACCTCTTGTTCCAAATATTCCTCAAGGGAAGAGCTGGTCTTATTTGAGTTTTTTTTTTTTAATTTCTAGTACCCAAAACTGTGTCTTGCTCATAATAAGTATTTCCATTAGCTACAATTCCAAAAGAGAAGGGCCAGGTATGGTGACACACCCCTTTAATCCCAGTTACTTGGAGGCTGAGGCAGGAGGATCGCAACTTAGTGAGACCCCATCTCCAAACAAAAAATATAAAAGGCTGTGGAGATAACTCAATGGTAAAATGGCCCTGGGTTCAATTTCCAATACCAAAAGAAGAAGAAGGAAGAAGAAATAAATAATGGAAGGAGGAAGGGAATTAAAACACCAACGGCCACTTGTACACTTCTGGAGAAGCAGGTTCATAATCCAAGAGGAAGTAAGCTTCTGGGGTCAGATACATCTGTTGCAAGAACTACTGTTATGGCGCACAATATTCATTGAACTCTTCTTATGATTGCAAGCCAAAGTGAATCATTAATGAAAACAAACACATTTTCAATAAGGATTGTAGTCTTGTAAAACTAGGAAGCGTCACAATGTCATTGTCATCATAACTGATCAAATGTCACTGTGATTTAAGTCCATGTGAACTCCATGAAGAATAGAAATGATGAACACACCAAATAGAGAAAATAAAATAATAAACAATCAATACTGAACTAAATAAAAAGTTTGTGTGCCTAACTAAACTTGAATTTAAAGGTGACATTCAAGGGAAGAGAAGAAAATGTAAAATAAACTAATCCATTTCCATTCAGAGTATTGTCCAAATCTAAACACTAATTCACTAGCTCCAGATCATCTGCACAATTGTATTTTAAGAAGATTACTGTGGCAATCCTGGACTGCCCCTTTGCCAGATTGTAGGTTCTTAATACTCATACTGACAAGTGGAAAATCTAAACAAAGAAAGACAAAGCATTTGAGATCTGAGGCCCAGGTGAACATTACACCTCAGTGACACCCCAAAATCACTAGGAATTATCATTTCCCACAGTTTGTCTTCCTTTCATTAACCCTGAGCAGACATTAGATAAACCTTTGAAGAACACAGTAGTCTAGAGACAAAGAAACACACTAGTTAAGTCTTCATACATATAACAGAATAAGCTGTAATATTCCTTTGATCCAGACACACCTTATTCCATAGAGTCCTCTGCCATTCATCAGACCTCCTTCTTTCACAGTTTCTGTCACCTCCTAACCTCAAAGTTACTCCCCATCAATCTCACTAGGACTCAGTCTTTTTCCATCACTGATCCAAGTCTCTTTTTGTTTTGCCTTTTTGGTTAGAAAATATTTGAAACATACATAAAAATAGATTATTGAATAAACCATGTAATTATTACCCAGATTCAATAGTCACCAATATCCTACCCTTTGTGTTTTACCTATATCTCCCAATGAGTTGTTTTGTTTTATTTTGTTTTGTTTGAGTATTTTAAACAAAATACCAAACACCCTATCATTTTACCAGTAAATTAGTTTGGTCTGCCCAATGTGTATATTCAGTGCCTGGACCACCACCGCACAACCCAAGGGAACACTGTTCAATGCATTGCACAGCCTAAGTGACCACATATGTCAGCCCTGTATGGCACATACCATAGAGCAGAAATTTGCAAACTTTCTTTAAATGCCAGATTATCAAATATTTTAGCCTTTGTAGAACATATAGTCTCTGAAGCAATGACTCTGATGTGTTGTTATAGCACAAAACAGCCTCAGATAATATGTAAACAAGTGAGCATAGCTGTGCTCCAATAAAATTATATTTATAAAAATAGACTGCTGAAGAAAAAGCAAGCAGATTATATACTAGAGTTTGCTGCACCTCCCCCTCTACCCTACCCTGGCACATAAGAATGGCTCCATAAAAGAAAGCCAACAGAAGCACTGAACAGAACATGTCTAAAGAGTAATTCTCACATGAAATACACTCTTAACTCCAAGGCAGAAAGAATTTCAATTCCTCCAGCTCAACACTGTGGGACTCAGAGGATTACCCCTGCTTCTCAACCATCCTCAATTTTGTGCCTACATAAATTCTTGCTTGACATCCTGCCCTGCCCACCCTCCTCCTCTGCCACACACACACTTTGTACCTGAGTTCATGTAACAGAGGCCCTGTATCTGACCACAACTCTGAACCCAGTCTAGACCCCCAGATCCCTGAGAAGTCCTTGACCCCACAAGAGACTGGTGTACAGGCCTGTGTCCAGTCCTACTAGAACTGAGGGGTATTCATTGACGCCTGCTGGCATGGCTCAGATCTTAGCCAGTGGCTAGCAACTTAGACTATCCTGACCTACGAGCAATACCTAACTCTTCCTACCTGTGATCTGCACCTTCAGTGTCTCCTTCTTCATTCCTACTATCCCTTTCTATTAAGCATCTAAATATGTCTCCCACCTTAAAATAATCTCCCCTCGTCCCTACCCTTCATATCCAAAACCCTTGAAAGTCTTGTCACCCTATGTCTCCACTTCCCACTCTAACCCAAAATCTGCCACTCCACTAAAATAGATCAACCCTCTAACAACTTCCTTGTTCACAAACACACACTTTTTAGTCCTTAAC
>PVKS010014487.1:0-48242 GCA_004027875.1 Aplodontia rufa | reverse complement strand
TTATACTACAGAGTTATATTAGCAAAAGCAGCATGGTATTGGTATCAAAACAGAACTGAAGATCAGTGGAACAGAATAGAAGATCCTGAGACATATCCTTAACTATTTGATATTTGATAAAGGGGTTAAAAGTATAGTGTGGAAGAAAGATAGCCTGTTCAACAAATGGTGTTGGACAAACTGGACAGCCATATGTAGACAACTGAAACTAGATACTTATCTTTCACCCTGCACAAAAATTAAATCAAAATGGATCAAAGACCTGGATATTAAGCCTACAACTTTAAACTTACTAGAAAAAGAAGTAGGATCATCACTACAGTATATAGGAGTCGGCAGCTACTTCCTTAAGAAAACTCCCATGGCTCAAGCTGTAAAATCAAGAATAAATGAATGGGATGCAATTAAAGTAGAAAGTTTTTGCACAGCTAAAGATCTAGTCAAGAGCATCAAGAGAGAACCTACAGAATGGGAGAAAACCTTTGCCTGCTACACCTTGGACAGAGGGCTAATATCCAGAATATACAGGGAACTATAAAGAAACTAAAGTCCAAACTCACAAATAATCCAATCAATAAATGGGCTAAAGAACTCAAAAGGAACTTCTCTCCAGTGGAAGTCCAGAAAGCCCATAAATATATGAGAAAATGTTCTACATCATTAGCCTTAAGGGAAATGCAAATCAAAACTTCAATGAGGTACCACCTCACTCCTCTTAGAGTGGCAAAAATGAAAATTTCTAACAATGACAGATGCTGGAGGTGCTGAGGGTAAAGAGGAACACTGTTACACTGCTGGTGGAACTGCAAACTGGTTCAGCTGCTATGGAAAGCAGTATGGAGAATCCTCAAAAAATTAAGGCTGGAACCATCTTACGACCCAGCTATCCCACTCCTGGGTATTTTCCCAAAAGAGAATCAGCGTATTATAGTGATGTGGCTTCCTCAATGTTTATAGCAGCTGAATTTACTATAGCTAGATTATGGAACCAACCCAGATGCCCCTCACTTGACGAGTGTATACAGAAACTTTGGTACATATATACTATGGAATACTACTCGGCCATTATAGAAGAGGATATTATGGCTTTTGATATCAAATGGATGAAGATGGAAAGAATTATGCTAAATGAAGTATCCCAATCTGAGACTCAAGGACCGAATGTTTTTTCCCATCTGTGGAAGCTAGAATACATGGGCAAGGAGTAGGTTAGATGGCTAACCTAACAATAACTTCAAATTGTATGATTCTCAGCGTAATAGGGGGATGGCTCCCTAGGATACTTGGAGGCGTAGGGAGGAGGATGGGGAAGGGGGAGGGTGTATGAAGAACTCATAGAAGACTGGAGAGTGGGAATATGGGGGAACCATCTCAGAAGCAGATGTCATTCCTCTACGAGATACCCATTTAATGCATGAGTTCTTCTGGGGGAAACTGCAACAGGTGAAACCCAAGGTGGTCATCCATGTTTTGGAATTACCCTGGATAACAAAGTATATTGGTTATTGATGGTTTGATAATGTTTTCCCTCAATTGTATCTCTATATACTTCTAATAAAATAATTCTTATATATCTGTATAACTGAGATGTCACTACTATAATTAATTTGTGCTTTTTTTCCCTTGGCTAATTCCAGAACTCATAACCTTGTAATACATATTATTATTTTTTTTAACTGAGTAGTTAAAAATCAGATTTGTCAGGCAAGGTAAATTTAAAGTAAAAGAAGATCTAGGGAATCTGTTGACTTTCTTTAAGAAATTATTTCTTAAGTGTTAAACTTCAAGTTTATTTTCAGAAATACATTCCCAGCCCAGTTCTGTTCAGTATACAGCTTAACACCATTGCATTATACTTCTTTCAGATATTGGGCAATGTTCTTCTACCAAAGGCAATAAAATTTTGATGATACTAAATCAAATATTTCTGACTTATATTTCATGTACTCCAGGTCAAATGAGTAGCTACACACAAAAAAAAAGTTAGTAGGAAAGCCAATGGTTTAACCTTGTTATTAGTGCAAGTATAATATCACTTAGAATCCATATTTCTGAAAAATATATGATAGTAATTTTCAAATTTTGTAATAAGGAAGAAGACTAAAACATTTTATAATTTTCAATAATTCTGTATCATTATGGTGATATTTTTAAAAAGCTGCCTTAATAGAATTCACCTAGTTCCCAAGTGTTTTTTCTTTACTTTTTTAAATTCAATATCCCATCAAATGATTGTTGTCAATTTGGATATTTTTCACAAAGAAAGCATATTGTTTTAGCCTCAGAAAATAAACCTGTGATCTCTAAAAATAGGAACTACAGGCCTTCAAGGGCAGCTCCCTTTTAGCTGTTTAAAGCATACCAAAGAAGTGAATGTGGATTTTTTTTTCCAGTAAGCTCTCAAAAATATATTTAACAACTTAACTTGAGGCCTATAACAAGGCTTTATGATGACTTTAAAGCAGGACTAATCCTGGGCTTATCTCCAAATTCCAGGCAACCTTAACAGCACCCACATGGAAATTGTAGAAATGTGTGAAATAAGCTGAGGCTTAACCTCAGAGATAGGGTATATTTGAACCTGACAATTCTCTAAACTTTGTATGCTTAGATGAATGCAGGCCCAAATTGAGGGTCGTCACAAGAGAGTTGCTGACACACTTTCTTACTGTAATGCACATGTGGAGGTTCAGCTATACACCCAGGAACACACATATGAAAGTGGGGACACATGCAAGACACTCATCTGTGCTTGTTTCAAACTTTTTCGTCAAAAGAGATAAGCTGAATATTTAAGTTTCACAAAGGTCTGTTATTCTTCATATGCTAGTTATAAGAAAAAACCAGAGACTTAAACTATCCTCCCAAGATGGCAGAGCCAGCAATATTTAAGAATCCAACTTATTTTCTCCCATAGCATAGAGTCTCATTTGCCAAGGTGTAGTCTAGGGACTAGCAACCTCTTCCTCATGTTGAACCTTGTTACCAGTTCAAGGCCTCAGGATTCAAACAGAATCTTCATTTCAAGAAGGTCTATTTCTACATGAATTAAAGTGTAAAACATTGATGTGTGTTTCAAAAGTATAGTCAAAGCTCAGTGATAATATGAATGCATAAATAAATTTCCTTTTACGCATATTAAAAAATAAAATTTCCTATTTATATATATTGTTTAGTATGTAATTAACATTGGACCTGTAAGTCTATAAAGGGTCTTTATATTATTTTATGTGACTTTTATTGCCATATTTCTTTGCTAGGTCTTGGCATTTTCACATATTTTTAAATATTCTCTTTGCCTTCTTATGCACTAATTTTATAGCATTTTATGCTAATTTCAAGTTACTGCCATTTTCCTTTTATTGTTAATTTTCCTTATTTGTTATATAAATAATATTTTTCAAAATTTTATCAATTTTTTCAGGCAATATTTTTGTATGACTAGCTTAGAAAGAGAAAGATGATATATGCATATATCTTTTTATATACATATAAGATATATGTATTATGTGTCTGTACATATGTGCAATATTATATATAGAAAGAATATATATGTATATGCTATTTCTGTGAAGCAATTTCTATAAAGATCTATAGTAGTGTAAAAAATCCTAGACTTCACATTGTTGAAAGTGTTTATAAATCTTTAAAATAGTAAGAATATTTTAAAATTATTTCACAAATGATAATGATGAATCCTGAATTTCAATTTTTATTTTACACAGACTCCAAGTATACATTAAAGAAAGTTTCCATATGCAGTCAAATCAGTTAGCACAAGTTTTACAACTGCTCAAAGTTGGAAGATATCATCAGTATGAAAAGGTTGTAAAATAGATGAAGAATGGTAGTGCATTTCTATTTTATATGATAAAATACTAACACTAAAGTGCATATAAAGATTCTGAGATGACAGTCGACAAGAATGTTTTAGTGCTAGAATTCCATCAGATATTCCACTAGACCATGAGACAAGCAATTTTTATGGCTCAGATTTACGGAGAGTCAGTCACTCTCGGAATTGTTTAGATTTAATATTCATATTTGAAATTGTGAAGACAATTGTACTTTCTAATCAAAATACAATATCAAACTCAGTACTAATAAGTAGCAGATATGAAGCAAATATTATAAAATACAAATTCATATTTTGCTGTTCAGAAATTCAGCATCATTTCTGCAAAGAATTAAAATAAAGCTACTCTGATTTCTGGTGCTGCTTGTAGATAATGTTCCATAATGGTACAATGTATAGATGGTTTTAACAAAACGGCTCTAAAAGCAACAATTAGTTTACATTTGTGATTGAAATAAATCCAAGACATTAAGTGAAATTGTTTTTCTATGGTCATAAATGCAAATGTAAAACAGTAAGGGGCTCTCAAGTTCAGAAGGAAATGAGCCTAAAGTATACTGGAGTAAAAATTTGGGCAGTTACAAAATATAAAATCAACCATAAAAATTATTTTGCAATTTTAAAAATACGCACATTGCTTATCAGTAGCAGAATCTACTTTGAGTAGAATCTGAGTCAGAAGACAAGCTCTTTAGGAGTTTCTTTCCCTCTTTCTTCTAAATTAAAAATCCAATCTCATATTATGTAAATGTCCATGTAAAAACAATTGCACAGTTGGGCATGGTGGCATCAGCCTGTAATTGCAGCAACTTAGGCTGAGGCAGGAGGATTGTAAATTCAAGGCCAACCTCAGCAAAGCAGTGAGACCCTGTATCAAAACTTAAAAAATAAAATGGACCAGGGGTGTAGCTCAGTGGTAAAGCACCCTAGGTTCAATCCCCATTACCAAACAATGAAGAATGTATCAGACAAAATAATAAAGTGTATATTCTTGTTGAGACTTACCACTGACTTCCTATTTAGAGTAGCATTTTATTGTCTCATTTTTCTTCTAAAGTGAAAATGCGAACAACCTCACATTTTCAGGAATATTACTGAGCATTATACACACATTTATAATTCTCATGATACTCCTACATTGCTGTGCTTATTATAGTGAAAAGCTATTTTAACTAGGTGTACATTTTGCAGATTAATAGTCTTGAACCATTGTAAATATATATGTTTACCTTGTTTTATGAATTTGCTTCAATAAAATTATTTTTGGTAGTCAGAACACTGAAAATGTTCCCTGCTAATATTCTACTGTAGTGTAAAAGGAAAGTAATTATATATCTCAATGAGCTGAAATCAATTTCAGTTTTAGATATTATAGGATTTATTTTAATATATATTTGGTGAAACTGCCAAGCAAATTGACTTATTTTTTAGAGAGAGGGACAGGAAGAGAGAGAGAGAGAGAGAGGGAAAGAATCCATTTTATTTAGTTTTTCATGTGGCTTTCGTTTCTCCAACACTTTGTTGT
This sequence comes from Aplodontia rufa, assembly GCA_004027875.1. Taxonomy (NCBI): domain Eukaryota; kingdom Metazoa; phylum Chordata; class Mammalia; order Rodentia; family Aplodontiidae; genus Aplodontia; species Aplodontia rufa. Next base: position 42,861 of record PVKS010014487.1, on the reverse strand, counting down.
GTACGTGGTTTTGAACCCACATCCTTGTGCATGGAAATCAAATGCCATTAACCAACCAAGCCACCAATGCAGTCCAAATTGTCTTTTTTTTAAATATAGCTACTTTTAACAGAAACTGAAAATGTTGTCAGCACAATAGGCTACATCTAGTATACCTTTGAACATAAATGTGTATATTCTGGAAAAAATATATGATAAAACAAAGCCACATAATGGAAAGACACTGCTTAAGATGTGTTGTGTAGCATATATTGGATTGCATGTTAGATATCTGTTTTAGTCAGCTTTTGCTTTGTTGTGACTAAATGACCTGACAAGAACAACTCTAGGAGGAAAAGTTCTTTCTGAAGGTTCATGGTTTTGGAGGTCTTAGTACATGGAAGGCCAGCTCTATTCCTTGGGGTTGGAGGCTGAACAGCTTGGTTGCAGGCATGGCTCCAGGGAGCAGAGGGCTCAAGGTGTCATATTGGGAAGTAGAGCAGAGAGAGAAATTCCAGGCCAGATATAGAATATGTACCCAAAAGGCACGGCCCAGTGACCCACCTCCTCCAGCCACATCCTGCCTTCAGTTGCCAGTTAATCCCCATCAACTCACTGATTGGGTTAAGCTTTGCATAACCCAATCATTTCCCCTCAGCCTTCCAGAACTGTCACATGTGAGTTTTGGGGAGATACCTCATAGTTAAACCATAACAATATCACATACAGTATTAGAACAAATTCCAAATTTAGAAATTTTATTAGTGATCTCTTTTCCTTCATCAGTTAAAAAAGCATTAGGTGTATTTAAAAGAATGTATACCATTATATATTAAAGTATATCATTAATCTATTATATTTTAAATGCCCATATGGAAAGGATTTCTGATGTTAGATAATTAGGGGAGGAGGTGGTTAATAAGAATCTTAAAATCTTTTTTCTGATTCAAAAATGTATCTTGGTCTGGTGTTTTAAACCAGTATTTAGTGAAAGGCATCAGGTGGTGGATAAGCCAATCTGGAATTCCAGTTGCTTTTTCCGGAGGAAAATTCTACATGGTTGAATTAATATGGCACAGAAGGAAATGCCTTTTTTTTTTTTTTTAAGCAAAACTGTTACAATGCACCAGTGTCACAGAGACATGACTTTCTCAAGAAAAATAAATTGTGCAATTCATTTTATGGCAGATTAAATCCCATTTATTTTCTTTGCAGACAGCTGTTTTGAATAGGATGTCACTTGTGTGAAACCATTTTATGGATGTTGGGCTTCAGATCTTGGGCAGGCATAACTTTCTCTGATGAAATAAAAGGTTATGTTTTATGATTATTCCTCCTGTCAGCAAACCTTGGCTTGTGAGCTTTAATAATACAGTATTCAGTATTTCAAACAGCTCTTTTGATGTCTAAATAACCATCTGCTCTTAATTTAAAAAAAATATCATTGCATTGACACAATGCAAAAACAGAAAGAAATCATCATGAACATCCCCTCCTCTATTCTGAATCATAATATTTATTAGGAATATTATTGATCTCTGCACTCAGGACTCTCTGATAAGCTGACAAATTCTGAGCATCAAATTAATCCATTTTATAAAATGCTTTAAAGAAATTCTCCTAATAATAATTAAATATTTTATGATAACCAGAGAACAATTCCACAGGAGAATGATAAGATCTTTGAGATAAGGCTAGATCAGTAGAATTCAGAAAGATAAAGTCAATTTTATATCCTGAGATAAATGTTAGCCTAAATGAAAATGCAGGGTTTTTTTGTTTTTGTTTTTGTTTTGTTTAGATGTACAAAATTCCTCTTCTCTGTAGTTTTCTTGGGCATTTAATTTCTGAGAAACTGGACCAATACTGATAGCTATCTTTAATTTAATAAAACTGTAGTACAATCATATAGACACTCTAGATAATTAGATCTAATTTATCACCCATTTTTGCCTTAGGATCAGGACAATAATAGAAATTGTAATTTCACTGTGTGTATACACAAGTATTGGAATAGGGGAATCATGAGAATGATAATGAGCTGAAACATGAAAATTCTAGTATCCACTGTGGCCATCCAGGGCTGCAGGGGGCCAATCAGAACCTTCCTCCTGGTGAAAACAGTGTTTCTAGCAGTCTAAAAGGATCTCAGAGTAATCAAATGGGTCATAAAACAGACTTAAACATATTTCCTGCTGCTTCACAGGCTGATGTAAAACTGACTGCGGCACATGAACGGCAACAGGTTTGGACCCTTGTCGGTCCTCTGATTCTGTCTTTATTCTGGATAAACCGTTAGGTGGCCTGAAAAGGCTGTTTCACTTCTTCCAAACCAGGAGAACTCCCGGAGCTCTGCTGGTGGCAAATGTGTCCAGAAGAGGAGGGTTATTCTGGGTCAGAGGACTGGGCTCGGAGTGGAGAGTAGAGGAATAACTCAGTAAATATCTATCATTGGAGTAAATACAAATTAGACACATATCCTTTATTTTTTCATCTATTTTTGCTTTTCCTCCTAAAACACAGAAGTTTGCATTGGATTTATTATTTTTATTTTTCCATTTATTTGTAAGCTGCTAGTGGTTGTCTGACAGCACAAAAAACCTTGACCCTGATGTCTGAGCTCTATAAAGAACTGCTACTTGCTAGCAACTGAGAAGCCACAACAAAAGCAAGATTTAATTTTATATCTTTAATAAAAACCATCACTGTATATTTTATTTTGATTTTTATGTATTATATTTCCAATTCCAACTTAATAGAGACACATTTTGGATTTGAAATAAAATTTAAATAATCAGTTCTCTTCAGATTGTTTTTTTCCCCCACCTCTAATTTTGCCAAGTTTAAACATCATTTATAGGAAAATAAATGGAAATCTCCAAGGAGTAAGAGTTTGTGTTCATCTGTTTACCTCTCCACTTATTTTATAGTGAACCAGGAAGGATACAGGAAGATAGGATAAAGATCTCAGAGAAGGTATATAGGGAATGAGACAATGTCATCCTAGAATGAAACATCAGGCCCAGAGCACACCCTGCACCTGCCCCTGACACCTTCAACCTCGATAGTTCTTCCTTAGTTAGGAAGAATTAGCCCTAGTCATGGCTCACCACAAAATCTTCTCTAAAGCACTTTCTCTTGTATCAAAACCTCACCTCCACCCATGTGTTAATAAAGATTTGAAAACTATTTTCCCCAGATTTGTTGATGAAGATAAAATTGGCCCCCTTATGAATTCTATAACAGTCCAAATAGGGACAGATCAAGCACTTAAAACCCTTAGAGGATGATACTTACTGGCAACTCTCTTTTGGTACTCCTCCCTCTTTTGGGACTCCTCCCACTTCTGGGACTCCTCCCTCTTTTGGGAGCTCTGGTTTCTTTTTTTTTTTTTCTATTCTCTAAGAAATCCTATTATTTTGCCCTCATCCCTTGTGTCCATGGATTTCATTTCTCAAATTTGTGAGATAAAGAGCCCATGCATGTGCTGTGTTATAGTAGTGCTATTATAAAGTACAGACTCATGAACTAGTAGAGAATAGTTCAGAACCTAGGCATTAGAGACTGAGGGTCTTTAATTGAACTGTTTACAGGCCTTGGGGCCTTGGAAAAGCATGCAGTATAAAGCTGGATCCCAGAAACAACAAGCTAGGATTTTTAACTTTCAAAAAAAATTATCTCCTAACTGAAAAAGGTAGAAAAAATAATTATGTAAATAATAAGAACGTGGAATAGTAATCCATGACTGTTTCAAATAAATTCATGCTTGAAGGTCTATATCATTGCAGTATGCTCAGAGAAAATGTAAAATTTATCTTTTAACAATGAATAATCTTCATGATATGACTATGAAAGAAATAACTGCTCAAGAATGGAGTCAGAAAAATAATGTATATATATGCAAAAATGCAGATTTCAGTTTCTAGATACCCACACGCTTATTTTTGATCTTTGGAAAAATTCTAAAATAATAGCAACAGTGGTTTTTTTTAAATAATCAGAGAAAGAAGCACTAAGCATCATCATGAATTTGATAATGGAGAAGGGAACTTTTAACCCAATAACATAGAAATGAAATCAGGCCAAAGAGTACAACACACAGGCAAGGCTTTAATTAGGATGGGACAGGGTGTACTTAACTTTAAGGAGCAGGGAAATAGCCACAGTGGAGAGAAAATTCAGGTTGCCCTCCACTCCACAAAAGAACAGGTTAGCCTTTTCCAGAGTAGCTGAGATGGGCAAAGACTCTGGAAGTCATCTTGGTAACATCCTACAACCAGTCTCAATGGTCATCTCATTAAGGACTGGAGGGTGGGAAAGGTATATTATATACATTGCTGAAAAATTTTTCCCTGGTAACAAGTTATAGATTAAGGCCCAGGAGTTTTTCTGTTTTGTGCCTTTCTCAGGTTTGTCAAATTTTGATCAAACATCACCCCTGCAGAGGTATGACTTCCAAGCTCAGAGTCTCTTAGAAGCAGGACTTCTGGCCCAACAGTAGTGATCTCACTATAATATCCCATCAAACTGCCACATGGACCCAAGGTACAGAGGTTGTAGCTTTCCCAGTTCACTCCTATACACAAGTAGGGTTCCCACAGATCTCATGGCACTAAGAAGCTTGTACCATATATCAATTGACCAAGGGTTTATCACTTTTTCATGAAAGGTGAGATGTGCACAGGGAGGGGCGCCTCCACTGTGGCAGACTCTGTGCAAGTCCAGAGGCTGGTAACATAACGCTTAGTGCTATCACTAACTATTCCCTCAACATATTGAATTTACTAACCATGGTCTGATGTATTTTTTCTAACTCCAGTTCCCTTCAACAATGAAGCCCTGAAGAAACCCCAGTGGCATTGGAATAGGATAGAAAAATAAATAAATAAAAGCTAGATAAAAAGGAAACAAAAGACCGGGGTAGAAATAAGACTGTAGTGGTAAATCCAAAGCTCCATGATTGGGGGACCTTGATTTAGGACAGGTGATTTTCTTTGCACATGTGACAGAAAAGAATTTCAGGATGTGCTAGTAAGAAATACAGCCTTATTTAGGAAAGCAGATACACATTCAAGTGAGAATTTAAAGTAAGAAATACACATTTAACAAAGGGATACAGCAACCCCTTGGTATGAAGTGCTAACATTTACAGGGGGATGGTAGTTAGGAGCTGGACCAGAGGTGGAGCTAGCGCAGAGTAAACACAATTTTAGATCTGCTTTTCTAGGCTTGCCCTTGCCCTCCTGTTGCTTTTTCAGGCAAGGATTTGGTTCAAGGATAAGGTCAAGGACATGGGCTGGCTTGCTCACAAATGCTTGTTTTACATTTCAAAGGTTCATAAGCATTTCCTACATTCCAATAGCTCATGAGCCTTTCTCTTCAGAATCAGTTTCTTTTTCCACATCCCCAAATTCTTGAGAAATCTATAAATCTTAAAGTTACTGTAAGTTCACTTATTTATGAAAATTGTATTGTTTTAATATTTACAACTAAAGTTGCTTAGATTAAAAAATAATTTCAGTTTAGATAAAGCAAAGGAAGATGTACTTTTAAAAATCTATAATATAGGCACATTCTAAACTTGAGACCAAATAAAATATATCAATCTGACTACGCTGGAAAAAGCCAAACCAGCATAAACATCCTGTGTCATCAGGCTGATGTCTTCCCACACACCTTCTGATGCCCACCCATTGCAATGCTTCCGTGAAAAAAGAACCCAAGACCCCCAAAAGTGCTTCCTGCTCTCCAAACAGTTCACATTCTGGTTTAAGAATGTGTATCTTCACCTTCTACAGTTTGCTCAAATTTGATGCATCCTTAAAGTCTTTTCTGTGATAGGTCAAGAGTCTGGAAAATGTTAGAGGTCTCAGCCTCTTTGAACACCCTAACAGTGATGTCGTGATTTACCTAAGACCATTGTGACATGATAAAACTTTATGTTCTCCTAACTGCAAAGCAGAATTTAAAAATTGAAATAAGTCATACTGAACATCAAAGAGTCAGGGGTGTATGGTCTACAAGACCCAGGGGATATGTGTTTAAATATCTGTAACTTCACGTAGTGGACAAATGGACAAATCTCAAATGGAGATACGGAGGGGCTATAAGCTCAGGATGGTCTGTACACTCTTCTGTAAATGCTTTGCTCTTCTTGGAATACTTTCTCACAACTGGCCTTTAGTACCAATAAATAAATCCCCTTTATTATTATTACCTAGGCATATGGTACCTAGGGAACTATTTTCAGCTATTGTGGCATTTCAAATTTTGAAAGTATCCAGAAATTCCATATTTACATTAAAAATGATAAAGAAGCCCCTGTTCTTTTTAAATTTCTAGGGTACAGATGACTTGCTCCTCTACAAGAACAGTATTATTGCTAGGTTGTAATGAGGCCATATGTACTAGTGCCCAGGGAACCAGTAACTGAATCACTAAAGGCAGGAGAATCATGATGTACACTCCACATAGAAAAGGAAAAGAAGGGGACTAAAATAAGTGCAAGTTCATTTCACTTAACCTACTTTTGGAACTGTAATCTTTCTTTTATTTGAAATTGTAGTGTGTTGTTAGTAGGTAGAATTTAGAAGGGCATTGTAATGAGGACTATCAGTTAAGGTGCAGCTCCATTATATCAGACCATCATACTGATGAAGGTGCCTTTAATGCAAAAATAAGAAAAAAGAATAATGATGGTACTGGTGTAAATTCAGGTGGAGATGTTTACAGGGATTTGTTGCTCTCGGGCCAATTTCACCTGTGCCGCCATAATGAGGGTGGGTATGGGAAGTGACAGCAGGGAGAATGGCATGCAGGGAAAATGGTGCTGGACCTTTACCAGGCAGCTGGTTTTGTTGGTTAACTGGGAGGAGTTGATGATGAGGTTGGTCTTTCAGAGATTGGCTGGTGAATCCATTAATCCATTGGAGCTTGTCTGCCAGCGTCTTGATTGGCTGTTTTTTTCACAGGCAAGCTGCCGTTTGCCCTGCCCCTTAGCCAGCAAGACTTCCATGTCTTGACTGAAGCCATGCCCCCAGCCAGCATAACATTTAATGGGTGGAATAGTGCAACTGTATGGAAGACAGCAATCACTTGCAGGTCCTATGTAGAAGCTTATCTTGAGTTTCTTCAGCCTGCTGCCTGAGTTGCTTTCTTCATCTCTCCTTATGATTCAGAAGAATGAAGGAAACACACTTCCTCAGCTTTGTATGTTAACATCTGATGATGAAAGAAGAGTACAGCAGATAAATGTATAATGGCAAGCAAATATTTCAAGTTTTAGAAATGTCAGCAATTTAGTAGATCTAAAACTTGCCTTTATTTCAGAATTCAAAAGGTAATCCATTTTGTTAAGTTTAGAGAAAAAAATCTTAATTTATTCTATAAAGTAATAAATATTGTATGGTAAACTCACAGTCTTTAGCATCAAATAGGTCATGAGAGTTTCTAATGATTATTGGTGTAGTGGATAAGAGACATAAGATCTTTCCAGAGATTGTGTTGAGTTCCCAGCTCTAGTGCTTATGCATGAGAGGATTTCAAAGAAGACACATTGTAAAATGTAGCTAAGTTTATTGGAAGGAAAACAAGAAGGGGGTGAGGGAAGACACTCTCAAGGAATAGGATAGTTCATCTCAGAGAGGAGAATGACAATTTATTCCTTTGTGTCCCCATTATATTGGTGTAGGAAGGAGATTGTTAGAAGGTTCTGCCCGAATATCACTTCTCAGCTCAGGATTGGTGGATTCCATTAGCTAACAACCTAAGGGCAACTCTTGGTTATCTTGGCCTGGCAGACAGGTCCTAACTGGAACTGGTTTTACAGACTTTCTGGTCACCGGGCTCCGTCTTAATCATCCTGCTTTCCTATGTCTGGGAATCTCTGGTCTGCGTTGTTCGTGCAGGGTATTACTTAAGTTGTCTTCGCAATTAGGTCCTTTTAAGCCTAATTCTTTCTTCTTCCCTAAATGTATCTATCTTCTGTCTGTTGAAAGAGGAACAGCTTACAGTGCTGAGATCAGGCAAGGGTCCTGAAATAGCTATCTGATCAGACCTTCAGGCACCACTGAGCAAGGGGAGTTCATTAGCCGATGAGCTCTATACTGTTTTCTTAAACTTCTGACTCACTGCTCATGTCTAACTGCTACCTAACACAGTGAAGGCCCTCTTCTGGTCAGAGAAATTACAAATTATCATTGGTAATAGATACTATCAATTAATGTTTTCAAGAATTGTAATCTATATTCCATTTTAGGACAAAGGAAGCCCTACAAGGGAACTAATGCCCAGTGTGTATAACACAACAGTTGCCATAGTAGCTTCATTAATGTTGAGTGGCTTACCTGCTAAGACCCAGAAATGTTCATGGATTCTGGTTCTGTGGTTGACCTAATAAATTCACCTAGGATAATAAGTTTTTTCAAGACAGTGCATAGAGAATAATACCAGCATTTCCTCTTCATTTTTAATGTTGCAAATGGGATCAATTCTCTCATCAATGAGTCAGAGGGGCATAAAATGGGGCATGGTGTTTGAGGGAAAGACAGGGAGATGGCTCCACTCAAATAACTAAATGCACGTGTCATATGACACCCTTTCCTCATCTGCAATGAGTGATGGGGTTAAATGAGTTATTCAAGCACCAGGTTAGACATCTGGCTTCACCTTTACTTGCTGTGTGATCATGAACAGGTTGCTATCTTGATTTTCATACATTCCTTGGTAAATTGAGTTTCTTCACATAAAACAATTACAAGTGGGCTCGAAGAAATGTAAGCATTTGATAAAATTTGGCCATTACTGTTCTTGCTATAAAGGACTAGGATTGAGCTAGGTGATAATCAAGTACAATCTCCAACAATTCTGAGTATAGAATTCACACTTAGATTATAAAACTCTTTCTTAAAAAATATTCATTTATTTTATTTTTTGCCCATGAATGGCTGCAGCACAGTGGTGGAAAGCTTTAAAATTAGCATTTTAAAAACTAGCTTAGTTATGGAAACTAATAAGCTCTTTATGTAAGAATTGAATTAATTTAACAATGTAAGTAAAAAATTCATAGTTGTATTTATTTGCTTTAATTAGATAATGTTTTTAGATAAATTAAGCCAGTTTATTGTTTTAATAATTTGATATAGGACTTCTCTGCTTCCTTTGGCATGGCTTGCATCCTTCTTTCTTATCTGGGGGGCATGCTTTCCCTATCGTTCCTCTTTAGGCTTCTTGGGCTTCTGTTCCTATGTATTTTCCTTGACTACTGATACTCCTTAAAATGCCACGTGTCTTCCTCATCGTGAGCACTGTCCTTGGTGATCAGATTACCTGTTCTCAGCAATTGAACTCTTCTACTTCTGACTTGAACATTCAACAAACTACACATATGAACCTGGATGACCGCTGAAATGTAAATCTCTATGTGTTCAAATTCTTTATTTATATTGTATCTGTTTTTCCTAATGGCATCATTTAATGACATCATTTTCAATTCAAACAAGGTCCCCAAGAAGTACTTCAGAGCCTCCTCCTCTTTCTTCTTCACACCCTGCATCCAGTAAATGAATCAATCTTCCCAAATCTACTTCCAAAGAACTTCTTAATTCCTTTTTCCTTTTCATTCTACTCTACTGTGGATTTAAGTTGCTTGCTTAAATTGTTAAAGTGTCTAAATTGTTCTGCTCTATTTTTTTCCACTCAAATTCATTATCAGAATGATCTATGGAACCAAAAAAAAATATCCTGCCCATCTTATTTTTCTGCTTAAAATTTTGCTTTTACATCTAGATGCTTAAAAAATTCTTAACAATAGCATGTCAAAGGCCATCCTCCTGATGACACCCTTGATTACCTCTCTAGCTCTTCTTTCTCCATAGTCTCTACTGCAGTTTTTATCATAACAAAACTAAGATGGTAAATTTTCTCTTACATGATATATTTGTTTTTTTTAAGAACCCATTTTCTCTATAGGGAATGTTTCTCGGCATTATTTACTTTCTGTGTATTTTCTTTTAAAACTTATGATAAATTATATTCTTGAAAAATGCAGAGTATGTATGTCCTTACCACCAAATTATAATTATGTGAGGTAAAACATTAATTTGATACCTTTAACTATTCCACAATGTGTATAGACTTTCAAACATTATGCTATACACCATAAATCTTAAAATTTTGTCCTTCAACTTAAAAATAAATAAAAGGAATTGCTTGAAGGGTTCTGAAGGTAAATATGTTCAGCCCACCATCCCTAAACCTTCACATTTCAGGATATGTCACTTGTTGGATGACCTTGAACAAGTTACTTAAAGTAAATACTTTGCGACTCAGTTTACCCAAACAAAAATAATAATACAAACAGGATTCAAAAGGGTGGTTGTGAGTATTAAAGTGAATACATGTGAAATGCTCAGAAAACAACTAGTGCCCGAAGCTTCTCTGTTGTTGACTGTCTGGAAATATCTTTTCATATCATGACACCTGAAAACAATTTCATTGCAATGATATTATCTGGCTGATATTATATCTGATTCCAACACTGTACAACAAGCTTTATGAGGATGAGAAACATCATATTTATATTTTGTATCTGGATCTGGGTCAGTCATAAAACTGGGTTGAATCAATATGAATGTTCACTTATTTTTCATCCCTGGGAATACAAATTATTCACTTCTTCAAAATTGAGTATACATATAAATAGGTCTTAGTTATTAAAGAGTTTGTTCTTTAGTTCCTTTAATTAATTAAACCACTCAAAATATTCCACAAATAGAAAATATTGCAATTGCATAATAATGTGAGAAATAATGGCGCTTACAGTAACAAATTACTTTTCTTTACAATGATTATTTATTTCCAAAGGTTACAAGCTTATCATCAATAAGGTTAATCTCATTAAAGAGAGTTAAAAAGTATTGTAAAATGTGAAATTAAACATTTAAAATGTGCTATTTTTTCCAAGAAGAAAAGAACTTGCGAAAGTATAATAGACAATAAAATTAAAATCAGAACTTAACTTTGATTCATATTGGAAGATTCTTACAGTAAATCAAATAAAAATTTCATTGACTCTTGAAAAAAATTAGTTGACCTCCAAAAATTTTTGAAATCCAAGAAGAATGAATCCATTAATATTTTAAAAAATTATATCATTTTTCTACTTAACAATGACTATTGTAACAGGATGAAATGGAAAGAGAAATACATATTGACTGCATTTGACCCTCTGTTATGTATTAGACAAATTAGAATAGCAAGTGTGTGGCCTGTCTCCTCATGATTATAAGCACCTTGAAGGCAGAAATAGTTACATGTTTTGTCACTGCAATATCCCCAATGCCTAAAATATAAAACACTAGGTGTTTAGTTAATGTTCCCTGAGAGAATTAAAAAAGGTTAGAAAAGAAAACAGTTTCCCACTACTTCTGAAACCAGAGACCATACACTCCCTTAGCTCTCATACCTTCAGTTGACCTCATCACCAGTGCTTGTCTTGCTCTTCCTTGGAGTTCTTCTTATACATTCACTTGTGTTGATCTCCAAACCTAATATGGGAAATCTCTAAAAAAAAGAAAAAATCATAATATACATAGTGTGCGCCTCCAAGTTTTAACTTTCAAGTAAGGACAAAAGTTCATGGAGTCCTATTAATTTGGTAACCTTGACAAAAATCAGAGACATTTTAAGAGCTTAAAAAGCTAGCCTGACCCACCTTTAGACACTGGGTATAATTGAAGACAATTTCAGCTTCCATTAAGAGCTGTGTTATGTACAGGCACTGTCAAAAAACTGAGATAAGCCTTATAGTACCGTGTAAAAGCAGCAATTCATCTGCATTCATTTCATCTTGAAACCTGCTGGGGAAGATGGCTGAGGAAGATGTGAAATAGATCATTTGACAGCATGTGCTTGGTGATTGTTTTGCCTAATGGAAGACTTTCTAATCTTTTCCCCTACTTTTTTTTTTAACTGAAGGTCATATTTTCATATTCTATATTAATACTATTAAAGGTCATATATAAAACTCCACATGCATATTTTCTGTTGTTTTTCTACAAATCTAATTAACAGATGAAAAGAGTACATTAGTTAAATTTGAATTTTGGATAAGATTTCTAATCTAACTAGTTTCCTATGTTTTATTTGCTAAATCTGGGAGATGAATATATAGATACAAAATGCAAAAGCAGTTTCAACCATTAAAATATGTTAAACTTAGGACTGTGAGTACATGATTATAATTGCCATATTGCCATAATTTTATATTATTACTTTTATAAGATCTATAATACTTTTTCATCTCTTCTTAACTCGTTAAAATATATTAACACCTTGCTGCCTTCGGTGCTAACTCAGTATCAAATCCAGATGAATTAAGGACACATATGAGATATGAGAGTTCTCCTCAAGTACACTGTCAGTTCATTAAGGCTTCTGTATAGTTTCCACTAAGGAATTGGAGTTGGTTTTTTGAGTTTTAAAATTAATACTCTATGAATTTTAGCAGAAATACGCAAATCCTCTCAACAGAACTGTGAGGGTCTTTATACCTGTAAGACCCGAGTTTAACCAGATAGGAATGTCTTTTCTTCAGATAACTTAATTTTGGAGAGAAAATAAGGTATTTGTGTGTCGAGGAAAGATAATTCATTTAGACATCTAGCATTTTGATCCCTCTAGTACTTGTTCCAATTTGTTAACTCGCCACTAGGTTGGTTGCTTTCTTCCCGTCTTCCTACAAGGATGAAGAGAGCTACTTATGAGGATGTGAAAAGCTTCATTTCTCTGTGCTCACCCTCATTAGTGATTAGCTTGAGCCTTTTGCCGAGATCTGCTGACAGAACTGGGTTTCAGAAATTGCATGGCTCAGGCATACTTTAGACCTCAGTAAATTTTAAGACAATAATGAACTTCCTCCATAGTCACTAGACAGACAAGTTTTCTTGAGGTGGTACTGATAACTCCATATGGCCAAGGATATAAGCTTTTCTTACTTGTATTTCTGTACATGATCCATATTTGAAAAACTATTTTAAGCCATGTAAAAAATACTGTTATCTGTACATAATATATATAGAAAAACTGTTTAAAGCATGTAAAATGTGCGGTTCCTATGTATTATTATATATAACTTAACTAATCTTAATCAGTTTTAGTTTTCTAAAGCATACCAATGGTCTCCATCAGAAATTAGGACAGAAGTTTGCTACATCTCTTATTCTATAATGGACATAATTATACTATATATACATTTCCCCTGCGTTACTTCCACACATGAAAAAATAAAATCTTTAATTAATGGTCAATTGATCATATGTAAATCGTTAAACATACATATATTCTTTGAAACAAATTTAATTTCTTGAGACATGGATCTGTATGTTTTCTAATGTATCTCAGATGGTCCATGTAAATGTACCGTACTTGTGACTTGAAATTCTTACTTGTGAATACCATTAATGTTCTATGAAATAATAAAGATTTTAGGTTTTAATTTTTTTCTATATTAACTGAAGATATAAAAAATGTGTCTGGAAAATCATTTTATTTTTTATTCTGAAACTTCAAAGAAAACATACCAGCAAGATAGTGTTTATAAATACAACAGGAATAATATCATCTGGAGTCCTGCATTGATTTCACGGTACACCAATTAGTTTAGATGCCATATTGTAGCTTTAAGTACTATTTCTCTTCCATATAAATAGGGGTATGGATGATTTTATACTGGGAGATTAAAAAGTGCTTATAGAACAGGGATACTTCTGGGCTGGAGCAGTTGCTCAGCAGTTATGGAGCTTGCCTGGCTTGCACAAGGACGCAGCTTCAAACCCCAGCATTACGTACATAATCAAGCATTGGAGCAAACAAAAGCCACATGAAAAACTAAATTGATTTTCTTTTTCCTCTCTCTTTCACTGTCTCTCTCTTTAAAAGTATATAGAAATAAAATAAAGAACAGGGATACTTCCAAATGCTATACACTACGGAAATATTCTTTCATTTCCCTTTATAAAGGGGGCAACTAGATTATATACTATTTATTCTGAAATAAAGTTCTATTTTGGTCATCATGTAATTTCTTGTTGCATGTGAAAGAAACACTTGGCAGTTCCAGACAATCTTATTTTTTACTCAAATTAATGAAGGTTATAATTTGTAACAACTATTCTAGAAGTTTTTCTTTTATTCCAGGATTTTAATTCTTGGTAATAATATAAATTATGTATTTAGTAACATAAATGTGAAGAAAGGATACTACATACTCATTGATTTATAAAATATACATATTGTCAATCAAAAATTTTAAACAATGTTTCTCTCTGAGAGACTGTACATTATGAATTAGATGAACTTAGTATTTATTTTTATTTGCATAATGTGATTATAGAAATTCACTGTATTGAGTGTTTGTTGTTTCTCTTCTTGACAGTTTATGTGAACCATTTCAATATTCAGCAACAGAACAGGTCAATATAAGATGGATGTTATTTTGTTGTCATTTAATTTTAGTTTATATATTCCCTTTTGGTTTCAACGTGCAAAGACCTACACTTAAATTTAGTTGAAAAAGAAAAAAGCATTGTCACTCTCTAATATGCATCAATTAACATAAGTAATCTATTTTAATGGGACTTCAGAACAAAGAAAAGCTCTTCTCTTAAAGCTTTAAAAATGTAATTGGATTCCTTAAAATATATTCCATGCAATTTACCAGGAAAGAGAAGTAAATTGCAGTCTAATATAGTCACATCACAATTTTTTGGGTTTTTTTTAATTGGAATGAAGACATTTAGAACTTCTTATCCTAAAGTAATTTTGGTTTCTTTTGATGTTCAATTTGTCAAATTGATTATTTCTCTTCCTGTTTGCATTAGAATGTTAACAAGAATAAGTTTTGTTTTCCATGAAAATAAATTCATATTTATAACAAATTAGAGATAATATGACAAATTTGAATATCTTCTCACACATTGAACTTTGGATTTTATTCAACTGCCCTCTATGAGGCAAGTTTTATGAATTCATACAATTTGCTGAAGACCTTCTAATGTGAACAGTATTGTATACAGGGAAGTGCACTAAGCCTTCAAAAACTCCTGAAGACAGTACTTACTTCAATCATTTGTTATGTCCTCTAAAAACTTTAAATATTGAAGTTGAGATTTATGCTATGAATAAAACACATTGACTGTTTTTAAGTTTATTTCCTTTTTACCTTTTGTAATGAAAGTTTTACTGGTATATAATTCATTGTATACTGTAACACTGACCATATCAAAGTATACAGTTTCGTGGATGTTACAATTACACAAAGCATTAGAATAAGTTATACACCATGCTTTCATAATTATATCATTGTATATTCTATCATCCTATACAACTAAAAAGAAACAAAACAGATGAAAAAAAAAAAAGAATTGTACAGACGTTATTGCCATTCAGACGTTATTGCCATTCAATGTCAGAATCATTTAGCACCCCATAAAGAAACCCCACGCCCATTAACAGACATTCCCCATTCTTCCCTCTCCCACGTTTCTCATAACCAATAATCTACGTTCTGTCTCTGGATTTGCCTATTGTGGACATATTACATAGATAAAATCATACAACATATGATGTTTGGTGACTGGTTCCTTTCCTTTATCAGAAGGTTTTAAGTTTCATCTATGTTGTAGCAGGTTTTAATACGTCAATCCTTATTATAAGTTAATTCCATTGCATGGTTATATCACATTTATATTTAAAGATTCAGCAACTGATGGACATTTGTATTGCTTTTTCCTTTTGGCTTTTATCAACAATGCATCTATAAACATTGATGTTCAAATAATTATGAAGACATGTTTTCATTACCCTTACAATCTTAGGAGTCAAATTGCTGGAATATATGGTAACTTTATGTGTAAACTTTGAGGAACTGCCAAAATTTTTACAAAATGGTTACTTCATTTTAAAACCTACCAGTAACTTAGGAGGATTCATATTTCTTCATACATTCATCCATACTTGTTATTGTCTGTATTTCTAATTTTGGTGATTCTGTTAGGTATGAGTATTTATTTGAGGTTTTGCTTTGCATTTACTTAATGAATAATGGTGTTAAATATTTTTCCATGTGCTCTTGTGCTTTGCTTTTCTTCAAAGAGATTGATGCTCAAATCTTTTTCTTAAATTTAATTTGACCTTTTCTAAGCCCAACTGCCAAGGAAAATGTATGATTTGCAAGTGTTTTTCCCTTTATGTACACTGTCTTTTCACTTTCTTGGTGTGTCTTTGAAACACCAAAGTTTTTAATTTCAATGAAGTCCAATTTATATTTTGTCCTTATGCTTTTGGTGCTGTATCTAAGAAAGCACTGCCTATCTAAAGATTATGAAAAGTTACTTCTATGTTCTCCCTTCTAAAAGCTTTATAATTTTAGCTTTTATATTTAGGTTTTGATCCATTTCTTGTGTTCATTTTTTCCTGTTGTATGAGGTAGGGATCCAACTTCTTTCTTTGCAGGTGAATATCCAGCTATTCCAACACAATTGTTGAAAAGATCATTCTTCCTCCTCTAAACTGTCTTGGAATCCCAAACTCAAATGATCATAACTTTGACATCAAATTTCTAGATACTGAAGTCTATTCTATTCATCTATTTCTCTATACTTACACACAATGTATTGATTACTCTATTTTGTAGTAAATTTTGAGATCAAAAAGTGTGAATCTTCCAAATTTGATATTCTTTTAAATGTTATTTTGGCTTTTCTGGAATGATTGCATTTTATATAAATTTCAGAATGAGATTGTCAGTTTATTTTTTTAAATGGAAGCTCAGTTTTTGGTAGGGATTGAATTGAATCTGTAGATGAAATCAGAGAGCATCTCTACCTAAACAGTATTAAGTCTTCCCATTCACAGCCATCTTTCCATTTATTTAGACTTTATTTAATTTCTTCAATAATCAGTCTTTTGTGCTTTTCAGTCAATTAATCTTGATTTTTAAAAAAATTATTTCCAAGTATTTCATTCCATTTAATTCTATTATAAATAAATTTTCTAAATTCCATTTTCAGATTGTGCATTGCCAAGTAAGGAAATCCCAGTGGTTTGGTACATTGATTTTGTATTCTTCAACCTTGTTGGAATTAGTCACTAGTTCTAAATTCTGTGTGAATTTCTCAGGATTTTCTGAGTACAAGAACATGTCCTCTTCTGGTAGAGAAGATTTTGTTTTTCCCTTTTCACTGAATACTTTTTACTTTCTTTCATTGTCTGATTGTCCTGACTAGGATCAGTAGTATGATGTTGAAGAGAAAGGAGGGAGCAGAATCTTCCCTGTTCCTACTGCAGAATGGAGAGTAAGCAGTCTTTCCTGCTTTCATGTGATATTCCCTGTGAGTTCTTGGGTTTAGTGTCTCCCTGTTTTTTGTTCTATGCCTTTCATTGGTTTTAGGAAGTTTCCTTCTATAGCTTCTTGAAAGTTCTTATCATGAACTATAATTGATTAGTGGAATACTGTTCTGCATGTATTAAAATGATCATGTTTTGTCTATGGTTGATAATGATATATATAAATAAATATAAACAAAGATGTATTGTATTGATTGACCTTGGATTTTAAACAAACCTTGCATCACTAGTATAAAAACCACTAGGTAATGGTGTATAATCCATTTTATATGTTGTCAGATTGGTTTCACGAGTATTTTGTTAAGACTTTTAACATTAATAGTCATAGAGGTATATGGTTTTCTTTTCCTGTGACATCTTTGTTTTGTTCTACTATCCAGATCTATAAAATAATTGAAAATATTTCTTCTTCTTTTACTTTTTAATGAATTTGTGAAGGATTATATCAATTCTTCTTTAAATGTATAATAGAGTTTATCAGTGAAGCAACTCAGACCAAAGTTTGCTCTATGGATAGTTCTTCTAATTATGGATTTGACCTTTTTACTTGTTAAAAGTCTTTTCAGATTTTCTATTTCTTCTTGAGTCAACTTGGTACTTTGTGTCTGTCTAGGAATTTTTCATTTCATGCATGCTATTTATTTTGTAGGAGCATAGTAGTTCAGGGTATTTTCTCTAAGATGTCCCTTCTCTCATTGCTATCTTTAGTTATTTAAATTTTCCCCCACTCTTCTTTTTTCATCTAGTTAAAAGTTGGTTAATTTTGGACTTCTGGTTTTGGTAGCTTTTTTCATTTTTCTTCTATTGGCAATGACACCTTCTGGTTTACATGTGGCTATCTTCTCACTCAGTTGGAAAGCAAAGAAAAAGAAGGAAAGCTTTCTCAGTTTCTCTTTTCTATTAGTAAGAGTACTTTTCCAGTCAGGGTTCTCTAGAGACACAGAACCCATAGAATGGATGGAGATATATATTATATCTATCTATCATCTCTCAATCTACATATAGATATTTATGGATACAGATATATTTATATATGTAAATATAAATAAAATATACTTGAAAAATTGTCTCAATTATGGAAGCTAAAAAGTCTAATGATAGGTGATCTGCAAGCCTAAGAACCAGGGGAGCTGGGTATTGTGGTTTTGATAGGTAGGAGAAAAAGCATGAGGAAGGGATAGAAAAGGCAGAAGAGAGGGTACCACTCCCAGTGTCCCTTAGCTCCACCAAATACTCTACCTCAAACCTTTTATGAGGGGAAACTGGGCCAACTTGAGGTTAAAAGGAGAAAGCTGGATGACCACAAGGGGAAATCAAGACCCTGAAAGGAAAATCCTTTATCTTGGGCATAGCTGTAGCCCCAATGGACTGACCTTAAGTAAACCTGTTGCTACTTAACATATCATTATCATTTCCCCCCCCCTGTGCATTTTCCAGGAGGGAAAAGAAACGTATGTCTATACAATAGAAAAGAAATTATGTCAGCTTCAGCTGTAAATCAAGGTGTGAAGCAGCCCCAGATCTACCCAGGGAGAAGGGAGAAAACTAGCACAGCCCAGTTGCTCTTGCAAGTCCCAGAACCCCTTAGCAGGAGGACTTGGAGTTCTAACATTCAAGGGTAGACAGGATATCAAGGATATTCTAGAAGACAGAAAAAATTCACCATTATTTTATCTTTTTGTTCCATCTGGATTCCAAGCCAGTTGGACTCTTCTCTCCCATGTTGTGAGCCACTTTCCCTACTCAGTCTACAAATTCAAATGGAAATCTCTTCTGGAAATATCCTCACCTGAGGAAACCAAATGCCAAACTACCTATTTCCTTTTCAGTAGAAGAAAGATGTCCACAAAAGCATTGAAAATAATTAATCTTTTACCAGACACCTGTGTATCCCTTAATGCAGTCAAGCTAACACTCAAAATCAACCATCACAAATACTAACTCCATCATGAGGGCTGTATCCTAGCAAACTTATTTTCCTCCCAAAGGCCTCACTTCCAAACATCATCCTGCTTGGGGTCACAATTTCAACACACAAATTTTTGGGGTGGAAAACATAATCATTTAGTCCATAGCACCTGTACACTTATTTTGAATAAGTTGAAAACTTAATGTTTTCAACCGTTGTCCATTCATTTCAGCCAATGTTAACTTTATTTCTTGTAGAGTAGATATCCCAGAAACAATTTTCCTAACTTTCTGCTTATCTGGGAATATGTTATCTTCTCTATTATTTTTGGAAAATAAGTTTGCCAGAGGATATACATTTTTAGGTTAACTTTATTTTTTTGGCACTTTGAATATGGCACTTACTACCTCTGAATTCCATATTTTTTGATCAGAAGTCAACTGATAATCTTATTCATTATAACCAATGAGTCATTTTTGTCTTACTGCTTCCAAGAGTCTGTCTTTGTTTTTTGACCATTTGTCAATCATGTGTATGGGTATAGCTCTCTTTGAGTTTTTGTTAAAGTTCATTAAACTTCTTTTATGTGCAGATAGATATAAAATAAAATATGAAGGGGCTGGAGAGGTGACTCAGCAGTTATGGCACTTGCCTGGCAGGCACAAGTACACGGGTTCAAACCCTAGCACCACATACACAACTAAGTGTCAGAGCAACAAAAGCTATGTGAAAAACTCAATAAAAATTGACTCTGTCCTTCTCTCTCTCTTTCTCTCTCTCTCACTGTCCTCTCTTTAAAAAAGTAAATAAAAAATAAAATAAAATATGAAACATGTTGGTCTTAATTTCTTGAAATACTCTCAAAGCATTCTACCATCTTATCTCTCCTTTTTCAACCCCCTCTGCCAAGTCTATATCTCATTCAGTTTGTCAATTAGTACACTCTTCCCATTATTATCCTTCACTTTCTCTATCTTCCCCCTCTCCCTTTTCTCATGGTGTTTCCTCATCCTTTGATATTTTCCTCTAACTTCTATTTCCATTTTTTCTTCAAACTACATCTTTAGCATAAAAATCCCTCTTTTCCTCTCAAAAATATTTAATTCTATACTAATACAAGTATACCTCTTACAATAGTCTCCCTTTTAATCATTAAGTATACTAATTTAATAATATGTCAAATAAAACCACACTACTAACTTTTCCCAACAACTTTGAGTTATTCTATTGTTACTATTTAACAGATTAAGAAATCCTATCTTAATGTCATAATATAGTATTAACTCTGAGATTCATTTATTTCAGAGCTCATAGTTTTAGCCATTTGTCTCTAAGATTCTCAAACACAGTGGAATAATTTAATTCTGATGTAGTGTTAGTCTGCACTTGTTGCTATTTGTTCATTTATTTTAGAAGACCACACATTAGTCAATTTGAAACAACAGAAAGCAATATACTAGTGATCTGGTTATTTGAATTAATATTAGTTTTCACTTAAAAGTTGTTAAATTTTCATTTTGGTGATTTTCACTTGAAAGCTTCTATATCTTCATTTTTTTATGTGTGCTTCTTCCTAGTACAGAATGGAGGTGTAAGTATATACATATATAAATGTCACCAAGTGTCTTATGAACGATTAAAAGTACTTGTTGGGAAAGTCATATGGAAAATCAAGTAAGAATAACCTGTGAAGTATTAATTTTAATATGCAAGAGACATATATATTCAAAAAGCAATCTTTTCAAATAAAAGCTAGTTTATTTTAGCTAGATTGACATTAGCATTTTATCTTCTTCAGCTGAATACTAAATTTCTATATTAGTCTATGCATTCCCCATATGAGTGCTTTCCAGAATTCACTCTCAGCCTATTGGAAGAGATGCCCTTATCCCAGTGATGGAGCTATTATGTTGACTTCAAATCTAATAGAAAATCACTTGCATCTTATGTAGGATATCTAAATAATTTCACACATACTTGATTCAGTGTTAGAAACCTACTTCAGAACAAAATACTAAATTGTACCATACTTAATTAGCGTGTATGCACACAGAGAGAGAGGGCAAGTAAGAAATCATAATCTTCATTAAAAGCTGTTTAAAAATAAGCAACCAGAAAATCTGGGCAATATAGGTATATTTTTCCTTTGTAAACATTATTGTCTTGTTTACTCCAATTCCCTCACTAGCTCGGTCTCTTTCTGTCTGTCTGTCCTTCAAGTGCTGGGGATTGAACCAAGAGGCATTTGATCACTGAGCTACATCCCCAGACCTTTTATTTTTTCTTTTAAGACCGGGTCTAACAAAATTGCATAGTGATGGACATGGAGAACCACCAGAAGTCACTCGACCAGGCAGCAAACCCCTCACTCACTGTTTCGACATCTACAGACTGAGGCCCTCATCAGAATGCACTGCCTCCGGCCCTCATCAGAGTATTCCCACCCTACTAAGAAACTCAGTCTAATAGCTGCCCTACTAAAAACCCTAGTTTAACCAGAAAAATTCCTTCTGTGTCCTCCCCACCAATTCAGCCCATAAAAGACCACCTATCCAAAAGCCAAGTGGCCATTTTCTGCCTGGAAAGTGCGTCCCTGCAACTTGCAATGAATCTGCTCCGTCTGTTGAGGTCTGGTTCCTTTCTGTGCCTCCTACCCTCTTCCCCAGCCTCTTTTCCTTTCACGTAGGACATCACTAAATTGCTGATGCTGGCCTCCAACTTGCTATTCTACTGCCTCAGCCTCTCAAATCACTGGAATTACAAGTGTGTGCCACATCTAGCCCAACTCCTAGTAGTTTAAAGGCTTTTTTTTTTTTTTTTTTTAAATCCTCCTCCACATTCAAAACTGAGAAATTGAGAAATACATGGTTACAATAGACACAGTATCAGGATCCATGACCTATATTTTAGTTTGTGTTCATATGAAATCTTTTAGAATATTATGAAGCAAGTTACCCACACCCGCTTTATCCATTTTTCAACATGTTTAAGTATTGTTCTGACACCATTAATAAATATTAGTAAGTGAAATATAAATAAATATTAGTGAAATATATAACTTTCCCAACTAGAGTAAAAATAATTAGCTGCGTCTTACTCAAAATGTTTGAAAGATAACAGAAGAGGAAATAAAAAGAACAACATAATTAAAATGAGGGTAAAAATCATTAAGATAGTAAAATAAAGTCTATAATGGTGCATTTTAACAAAATGATAATTGCTCTTTAAAATGTCTAATTATCAGGCAAGTTCTCACAAGATTTAAAGCAGAAATGAAGAATACACATATTCATTGAACAGATTCAAAATTAAATAGGGAATATAAGTAATATGAAGTTGAAATCTTACCAGTTGTATATGTATAGCAGTTCAAATAAGATGAAAATCTTTTATAACACATAATGCCCACGTCCAATCCAGGTATGGCTATTTCCCAGGAAGGACAGAGAGAATTGAGATTATTAGTGTAAAATCAGGAAAAACGGATCTTCAGCACTAAATGTTCAGGAACCATGTTGGAAAAGGAGCCAGGCTGATTGGGATGGGCGGCTCTCAGTCCAGATTCACCTGCACCACCACAGTGAGGTCAGGCAGTGGAAATGGTACACGCCCAGGCTGGGCCACTGCTGTAGCTGGGGTGGGCAGAGGAAGATTAGGGGCCTTGTCCTTCAGAGATTGGCTGTTGATTCCCATCAATCATGGGAAGATTGCAAGACACCATGGGGGCTTGTTCGCCAGCCTCTGATTCCCTTCACGTGAGTGTGGACTGCGTGATGCCCTGCCCCACCCAGATGCCTGGAATCAACCTAACAATTTGGAGGGAAGAGCTTCAGTCTCCGCTTGCATCTCAAGGTAATTTTTAAAAATCAAAAATAAGTATGTGAAACTACTATGACTTAAATAACAGTGTTTGACAAAACTGGATGGTAGATATATAGCTATTTTTATGCCTTGTAACTCCAAATAATAATATATCAAATTAGTTAAGGGCTTTTGGAGGACAATAAAAGCCAGGATATTAATCAAAATGAAAATGCCTTTAGTTCAGTATTTTAAAAATAAAACCAGTTTTTCTTTAAAAAAAATTACAGCTTTCTGTGGGCCCATTTGACCACCTGAATTTAATTTAGTGACAGGTGTACATTGAATGATAGATTACTTGGAAGTGAATAATAATATACTTTCTGACATCTGTGTGGTAGTTGAATGTTATAAACTGCTAATGACAGCAGTTTTTTGCTACTTACATTTCATTTTTTCATGATTAGTTGATTTTTTTTAGCAAAATAAATCACTGCATTTTTGTTGACCAAAAGGACATGTCATAAAATATTTTTCAAGCCTGAAGACCCACTATTTGAAAATTTAATTTATTTTTCAAATTCTATAATATATCTGTATCCAAATGATGATTTTTTTAACATAATCTTGGGTTTTCAAGGATAATCTATGACACACAAACTGCAGACTACTTAGAATTTAATCAATAGAACAAAACAGTGTTATATATGGGAAAAGAATGAAATATAACTAATCAAGAGTGAATATAACTAATTATGGCACAATATGATTCTTTATTCAAATGAGAAGTAGTGAGAAAAATCCATAACCAGGCATGGTGGCAAGTTTGTAATCCCAACCACTCAGGAGGCTAAAGCAGGAGGATTGCAAGTTTGAGGTCAGCCTGGGTAACTTGGTATGACCCTGTCTCAAAATAAAATAAAAAGGGCTGGGAAGGAAGATTAATCAGTAGTTTTAAACACAAAGCAAGATGAAATGCAAAAGAGTTTACACTAAGGCTCCTAGAACCTTTGATAATAAATATGGTATGTAAATCAGAAATCATGTCATTTCTAAACAAGTCACAAATGATAAATCTAGGAACCACTGAGCCACTGCTTAGCAATTTTTAAATGTATACAGTGTTATGTATATTCACATTGTTGTGCAACCAATCTGCAGTATATTTTCATTTTGCAGAACTAAAACTCTATACACATTAAACAATTACTGTTTTCCCCCAGCCTGGCAACCATTATTCTACATCTTGTCTCTATTAATGTGACAATGTTAGATACCTCATATAAGAAAAATCATACAGTCTTTATCTTCTTGTGACAGATTTATTTCACTTAATATACTGTCATTTAGGTTAATCCTAAAGTATGTGACCCTGGTAGGATTTCTTTCATTTTTTAAGGCTGAATAATATTCCAGTGTATGTATATACTACATATTGTGTGCCCATTTATTTGTCTATGAACATATGGGTTAATTCTATCTTTTTCCCCACCTCTTAATGCCATCACAATGGCTAGGTTTCAATGCCTGAATTTTGAAAGGGAGTCGTTCAAACTGTAGCAGCACTTAAAGGACTACCAGAGGTAATAGGCCTATATTAGACAAAGGTGATTTCTGAAAAACTTTCCTCCCCCCACCTGTCTTTTGACTCAGTGTAGCCAACCATATGGAAAAAGTTAGGACTTCATACTGACCCTAAAATAATGCATATTGTCTATTATTCAATAGATGATTTTGAGCATCTTATCCTATAGAGACTCAAGGGAAAAGTGAACTTCATTGGAAACTGATTTCCAATATTGACTGAAAGGTCACACTAACAGGAAAAGCAAAGATGACATTAATCAACAAATATTTTTATCTTCAAAATTTAAATACCAAATTAAACACAGTTTTGAGAGACATTCTTGTTACGCTGGAAAAGATAAATCAAGATGTGAAATTATATGCAATTTTAAATCCTCTATTTTTCTTAGAGAAAAGATGAAAAATTCCCTCAGAAATATCCATAGTATTTAGAATAAAGAAAGGATTACTGTGAATGAAAGTTTTTTTGAAGAGAAAAGCCTACCTGGATAATGAAGGAATTTGTGTGAAGCTTATCTATTTCCAGCTCTTGAAAGGACAACATAGTGTACTGAAAATAGTCTTCCCCTGGTGCCAGATTATGTGGATTTGAATCTTGCTTTCTGGACTGTTGGCTTTGGACCTACAGAAGGGGAGCAAGTTTTGCCACCTCTATTTTCTTTTTCTTTCTTTCTTTCTTTCTTTTTTTTTTTTTTTTTTTTTTTTTTTTTTTTTTTTTTTTTTTTTTTTTTTTTTTTTTTTTTTTTTTTTTTTTTTTTTTTTTTTTTTTTTTTTTTTTTTTTGACAGTGAGAGAGAGAAAAAATCTATTTTATTTAGTTTTTCTTCTGGTTTTCATTGCTCCGACATTTTGTTGTGTATGTGGTGCTGGGGTTTGAACCAGCATACCTGCGCATGCGAGGCAAGCACCAAAACCAATGAGCCACCGCTCCAGGCCCCCACCTCTGTTTTCATATGCATCAAGTGAGGATGATAATATCTGATGTCAGCAGAGGCAACTAGGTTGACTACCTAAGGTGCCCCATGGAAAAAACCTTGAGACAAGTGAGAAGAAGATTAGCACTCTGGGATCTGGGCAGCATCACCCCTCCACACATCCATTCCACACATGGAACACAATAGAGAGAACCAAGAGACTCCAGCAACTCTGAGAAGCAGGTTGTTAACCTAAATGTCATTTTCAGAAAACACTGTGGTGTGCTGATTAAATATGCACAGAAGGATGAAGCTTGGTGTCTTGTTTAGTGTCACGCTTAATTGAGTATTTGTGATATGTAAAAATCTTTATGTGACAAGCAAAAATGTTTTGTGGTACAAACGACATGGGTTTTGCCTACGAGGTTTTGCCTGTGACAGCCTACAAGTTATGCTAAATGAAATGTGATAATGAGCACCTGACTCACTGGGCTTTAATTAACTCCTTACATGAGGTGCTTGATTTTTCACTCTTGTAATGTCCTTAATTATTTAAGCTATCACTTAGTGCTAATTTATTCAGGGCCCTGCTGAAAACTCAAAATAGTGGGGATTTTATATTTATGTTCAGTTTCTACCCTAAATTTTATTCAGCTCCTTATATTATATATGTATATACACATAGAATATACACATAGAAAAGTCAACAAGTGGCCTGCATATTATTTTCATTGCTTTTTTAATTCTTTTTTTTTTATTTAAAGAGAGGACAGTGACAAAGTGAGGGAGGGAGAGAATCAATTTTATTTAGTTTTCATTTGATTTTTATTGCTCCAATAGTTGTGTATATGGTGCTGGGTTTCAAACCCGGGTCCTTGCACATTCCAGGCAATCGCTATAACCACACAGCCACCCCTCCAGCCCTTTTCATTGCCTTTTATGACTGAAGAAACCACATATAAAAGTTGAACAAATCTGTGTTAAAGAGATAAGTGTGGTCACTGGGCACAGTGGCACACATCTATATTTTCAGTGACTCTAGAGGCTGAGGCAGAAAAATTGTAAGTTTGAGGCCAGCGTTGGGAACTTAGAAAGTCTTGATATTAATT
The DNA here is from genome assembly GCA_004027875.1 of Aplodontia rufa. Taxonomy (NCBI): domain Eukaryota; kingdom Metazoa; phylum Chordata; class Mammalia; order Rodentia; family Aplodontiidae; genus Aplodontia; species Aplodontia rufa. The sequence continues at coordinate 16,157 of PVKS010014487.1, read as the reverse complement.
TTTTTAAAAAGGTGGGATGGGTGGGGTGGATTGGGATAGGGATTGTAACTCAGGGGTAGAGGGCCCCTACGTTCAATCCTCAGTACCAAAATTAAAAGAGAGAAAAAGAAATTCATTGGTTCTTCATGGCTAATATTTAAAAAATTAGTACACAAATCATCTGATTTTACAGTCTATAAAAAAACTTGTAAGCTTTGGTGAGTTTCTCTTTGCCACAACTTTATTATGACCCTAATAGTAGGTAATGTTAGACTTTAACTTTCCATAATTTAATTTGCATTGGTAATTTTAAACATTTTAATAAAACTAAGTTATAACTAAATATTACTTTTATTCATATACAATAATGTGAAAGACATTGAATAAATGTGCTATAACTACATGTGTTTCCAGTTTTTAAAAAATCACCGTATGTGAAAATTAGCAGTGGGCGGGTAACCTGTTTTCTCTTTTCATCACTTGGGAAGTAAGAAAGTTGAACCACTTATATTTCCTTCTAACCATGCTCACAGCTCCGCTGACAAACAGATTGTATTTACTAACAGAGATTCCTGGTATAGAAATTGATTTGATACATTTGACTTCTTTAAGTTGCTATATACCACCTACAACAAGGAAATCCCAGCTATTAATGTCATTTGTATTAGGGAATGTCCACCATCTAGGCTTAAAATGTGTTCTTTTACTTCTCAGTAATGCGATAGGATAATCGGCAGTTTCGTTTATCCTTTAAATGGCTTCAATCTGTATTATCAGAATTGTTCATATTGTTAATAGTACAAAGCATCTGATAATAGTATTTCACAAAAGAAAAACCATATTGACAATGTCACTATCTTTATAAGAATTCTGAATTTATGAGTGTCCTAAGAGGCCACTAATACCACCACTGCTCCTGGTCAGGGGATGATATTCATCACTCCATATGTTTCCATAATTCAGTGTTTTATACAATAATTACAGCACAAAAAGACAAATTGTAGCTTTTAAAAACATTCCCAATGTCATGTTAACAGAGATCTATAACGAATATATGAAAACATTAAAACTTATAACTTTATTTGTTCAGATTTAACAGGAAAAGTATAGTCCTCTTTGATCTTTTGCATATTCTTTTTAATTTTAATCAGAATTCTTTCAATGTAATATTAATATTATGTTATAACATCACATCACATTGCTATCCTGTGAACTTTAATAAAATCCTACCTTACATTTGTTAATATGCAGTAATTTTCTTTTGAATATATAACTTTTTGAGACAATGACATCAGGAGTTATTTAGCAATTTTTGATTTTTTCCTAAAGTAAAATGTATTCTGAGATATAATACCTTTGAAAACTGTGATGGCTGTGTATATTGTATTTCCTGGAAAAAGGGGAAGATGGTTAAATACAGCTCAATAAAGAAAATGCATAATTCCTATGCTTCCAATTTCCCAGGATAAAGATTGCTTTAAGATGTGAAATATTAAAGATTTAAAGAGGGGTAAATAGCAAAGTTTCCTATAAAATGAACTAAGATTAAAAAAAAAATTAATCATAAATATAATTCTGAAAATCAACCTGCATCATTAATTGTTAAAATACAATCTGAAACATCCTCCCTAGTGAAAGATGAATCTATAAGCATTTGGAATCAGCATCATGATTCCCTGACTTCACACATTGGCTAACTAACTGAAGTGGCAAAATCAGCAGGCACAAGCACTGAAAGTGGTTGGACCCTCCCTAGAGCCCCTCCCACAATTCCAATCCTCCCCGAAACCCTTGTGCATGCCCACCCTTGGTCAGCTTCAGAAGACTCCTACCCTGATTCCCAAAATCGTGTATCTTGATTACGTGTACTTTTTTCATGTACCAACTACGAAACACTGTTATTAGCTTCTCTAACTCCCACCTTTTTGCACGCTGATATTCCAAGGGTTTTTCCCAATGCTTTTCGTCTCCATATTGGTACTAGAAAATCTGTTTTCTTCCACTCTAAATTCAAGTAGCTACCATTATTACTTTCTTTTACCTAGTCCCAATTCACTACCTACATCCTATTGGTTTTATTTACTAATCTGTTAATTGCAGCAAGAACATTTAGCATGAGATCTACTACTTTTGAGTTTATGATATTTTCCATGACAAGAAAAAGTATCTCAACTCCCAGAGAATAGCTATAGCTTCTATTTATTTTTATAGAAATGCAAAATATTCATAAGGTTTTCACAAAATGAGACATGGTTCAGTGTTGAACTCCAGTGGTGTTTTTTCTCTTAAGAATAGTCCTCAAGGGCTGACAGGGTGGCTCAGCAGTTATGTTGCTTGCCTGGCATGCACAAGTGTCTGAGCAACGAAAGCCACATGAAAAACTAAAAATAAAATTTTATATTGTCTCTCTCTCTCTTTCCCTCTTTCTTAAGGAAAAAGAAAAATCCTCAATAAAATCACTCACCAGAGTAATTATGTTTATAACAACCAAGACTGTGAAAATAGCTTTCAACAAACTTCTTATCCTACCTTCTGGGGCGTATGAGATGTTTCGATAGAAATATATTATTAGGTCTTTAATTAAGAAGTAGAAAGTATTCAAAGAATGACATCATGCTTCATTATTTTTAGATAATTATCATTATGCTCCAATTTAAACTTTTTTTACAGTGAGCAATATATTGAAGGCAATATGTCATCAACTGCATTTTAACTGCTTATTTTCAAGTCTACTAACAAAAGTCTATCATTTGAAAATTAGAAATATTATTTATAAATTTAAAGTGACATAACTTGTTCAAATTCAGAAATTTTATTTATAAATCTAAAATAACACATAGCTTTTCTTTCAAATTCATACTTTTAATGCAGATATTTTTCTGTCTTGGTTGGCATCTATTGTATAATTACTAACAGAATAAGAAAATTTTGGTAAGCATAAAGATGTAACTTTGAGGTAAAATGTGTAATGTGAGTGCATCTAGCTATACCCACACATCTAGCCTTTGAGAGATTCTATGTGCTTATGTGTGAACCTCAGAAATTATAGTATTTAATGGATTTCCGAATAGTTATAAATGCTCTTCATAGGTCTTCGTATGAATTCATTTTATTGCATTAATGTTAATTCTTTCATGTTAGAGTCACATTAAATGCTAATAGAAATGAGTTGATATCCTTGACACCAGGAAAGGGTTAAGATAAAAGCATTACTGGAATTTGAGGGCAGGATTTAGAGGGCAGTGTTTTGCTTTGCAATTGTAAAGTTCAAGGGCGGGATTTTTGAAGCACTGGGAGTCACCTACTAATTGTTTACCAGTTCAAAAACATTTTAGTACCCGTTTGCATATAACATGTAAATGAGTCACCTCACCTGAGTGTCACATTTGTAAGAAACAAAAATGAATTCAACTGTCAAAAAAACCACTTAGTTTATCTTTTCTTTTCCAAATATGATTGTGGCTAGTATAATATAATTCAATTCATTTTACTTTTGGATTGTTTCTCTTTAAATGTATTATTCATTATTCTTAACTTTTTCTACTATTTTCTTAAACTGCACATCAAGAATTTGCTAATCATTTTGTTTCTAAAACAGTGTATAGTAAAATTTCTTCACCAGATATTAGGAGTATAATAGCAAAGTAATTCCACATGAAAATCAATTTATTGCTGCTAACATCACATAATTTATGGACAGAAAATTAGGAAAGCAATTGAATATTCCTAAATTACAGCAGGAGCAAAAGAGTTAATTCTTATTAAAAAAATTAGTGCTGACTTAAGAAGTGACCCTGATGATGTTAAAATTCACAGTTAACAAGATAGCAGGGATACTGATGTTTTATTAATGAAATGAATAAATACTTAAATGGCATTTATAAAAGAAATGGCTGAAGAAGAATAGAGTGCTGTTGTTTTCATATTCCATTCAGGGCATCCTCACCCAGTGAGGGGGTAATAGAAGAAATACTTGAATCTGAACCGCTGGAGGCTGGCTCTGTCTTTCCAAAATGAGATCTGCCTTTTTAAATAGGTTTCTTACTTGAGTTGTGTGTTGAGCTGAAAAAAGGAAGCTGAGAGTCATAAGTCAGGGTCTGTATTCTTCATCACTATTATATAAACCATAAAAGAGCTTCTGATAATTAGAAACAACTTGAACCTGACAAAAAGACACTGGTTTAATAAACTACGCTATATCAATTCAACAAATGGATTAAATTTCCAAAACATTTTTTGTAGAAGTGAATTTGGTGACCTAGAAAAATAATGTTAATTTGTATTTATAGGCTTGGTTTGATCTTTTTTTTCCACGGGTACCTTGACATCAGCAATGTTTTTTTTTTTTTTCTTTTCTTTTTTTCCTTTTTTTTTTCCAGGGCTGAGTACCTTTGAGCAAGCTAGGCAAGCACTCTGCCACTGAGCTAAATCCCCAACCCCAATTTTTTTTCTTTATTGTTGTTATTGTTGGTTTTTTTTCCTTTTATGGACAAGCTGACTTAGAAAATTTAAATACTAAAGAGATTATGATATGTTATTTCTATATAAACTCAAATCAAGCAGTATTGAAATGCATAAGAGAAATTCAATATCTTAATTATTTCCTGATGGAAAAATAAATAGAAACTTTTTAAAATACATATTTATTACTATTACTTTCTAAATGGTTGGAACATATTGTTAATCCTCCTCTTTCTGGGTCATAGAACATGCGAAGCAAACATGTTTTATATCTGGAGTTAATATGAAATAATTATTTACATCATGAATTACATAAAGGAATTAATTTCAGCAATGAAATAGCTACCCACATATATGTTTATATACAGATGAATAACTACAAGTATAGATTGTAAAAAGTTAATGGTGTTTAACTCAAATCAAAATATTGTACAGGGTTTTATTTGGGGCTAGCCTGTGTTTTTTCTAAAAAAATTTATATCAATCTGCACACTTTTATAGACAAATTTAAGTTTAAAACACAGTAGATTTGATGTGTAGTATGTGTGCTTCTATTTTAAGATGGATTTATTAGAGCTATTTGATTATGAAGAATTTCATTTTCATCCCTTAATTTTGAAAAGTTTCTAGAAGCCTATGAGTAATATACTGTATATTTTAAAACTATAAACACCAGAGGAGACCCTAGACACAGAGCTTAGAAGGTGAAAGACTTCATGGGGACCTAAATTGTGACACCTTCTTAGAGGTGGTATCACATTTACAAGGCAGAGTATGTATGACAGACCCCAAAGAAAGGGGCAGCATAAACAGAGACAGAGAGATAAGAGAGCAAGGCCCATAGAAAGGGCAAGAGCAGGTTAGTGGGAGGATGACAGGGACTGTGAGAGGAGAACCGGTGGGAAGCCAGTGCCAGGGACTCCTGCAGTGTTTACTTTCTCAGCCTGAAGGTGCAGTCCAACTTCTCAAGTGCATGTCTCCTAGACACATCCAGTCTTAACGTCCAAGTAAAGTACGTCTCTATTCAGAGAGAACAGCAGTCTTGCTTTTTCATGGGAAAACCATCCCTTTTGTGAAACGAAACTTCAGTGCAAAAACATTTCACAGCAAATGATGAATGAGACAGTTGAGAAGGAAATCATCTAGCACAAATAGAGAACATAGAAAGAATCTATCTTTTTGCAGCGTTGGTGACATACACAAAGGTAACTTGCGCAGGGTCTCTTGTCTTTTCAAAAAGTTCCATTCTTCTCTATTAACTTCCACATTCTTTCACTTGGTTGTTTCTATTACATGAACAATAAATCCTTTAAGAAACACATTAGCGCACACATTCACATTTGGGAAATAGATGGAAATCCCATAGAGCTTTGGTCCTTCTTTTCTTAAATACAATCTTAGCTTTTATATAATTTTGCTGCTTCAAATCCACAATTAGTGAATTGTACTCTCTATTAATATTATTTTTCAACTATTTTTATTCCAGGAAAGGGGAAAATAAAGTTCAGCATTCCATATAACATCTAAAATCTAGTCCTCAAGGTATGGGCATTGCTGTGGCCATTTCTATTGAGTCTAGCCACATACTGTTTTACTGTCCCAAGAAATATTTCTTATTTTGTAAAACTTGCCAGTCACTGCAACTACTTTTTAAATTATGAAAAAGTTTATACTTTATCTCATTTTTTAAAACAACTTTGCTGCCAGGTTGAAGTTGTGTGTGTGTGTGTGTGTGTTTTGTACCAGTATTAATTAACCACTGAGCAACATCCAAGCCTTTTTTATGTTTTTATTTTGAGACAGGGTCTCATTAAATTGCTTAGGGCCTCGCTAAATTGCTGAGAATGATTTTTGAACTTACAATTCTCCTGCCTCAGCCTCCTGAGCCACTGGAATTGTAGACATGCGCCACCATGCCTCACTGATGTCGGTTTAATGTTCAGTGTTTTACCTAAAAATAGAACCTTATTGAAGTATACACATACTTTTAACATGTTTTAACACAGAAGGTGCTCTTTTCAAGTTGTCTCATTGACTGTTTTATATCATAGGTAAAAAATACATACTGAATTAAATTATATCATAGCTGAATTAAATCATATCATAGAAACATATTAGAAACAGACCCAAGGAAATGGAAAAGATGAAATTTTTATTTATTTGTGACAGTGAAATTCAGTAAATTTTTTTCACTATTTAGTATTAGCAGCATACCTTCATGGCTTCCAGAAGATTAAGAGGCTTATTACCAGACTCAGAAGCTCCCAACCAAGAAATGAAATTTTCAGACATTAACATCTCTTTTCATTATGCTACTTATCTAATTCCATGAACATAATAAGAATACTTTCTAATGATACTTACATTTCACATGACATATTTTTCATAAAACATGCCATTTCATTGTAGTCTGTAGTCTGCAGGAAGGGTAAATTTTTGGATCTGATTGTTTTTTGAGAGTTTTAGGTTTTGTTATAAGTTGTTGGCTTGGCTTAGTGCATTGTACTTAATGCTGTGATATTGTCCCTGTGATTACTAAAATGACTTTCCTCTATATTCTTGAAATTGAATCTGTGTTCAACTGGCTCAGTACTCTCCACAGAATGATTTATAAACCTGTCATTTTAAAAGATAACATGGGAAATCTTTCAATGAGGTCAACAGTACTGCTGCCTTTCACTAACATAATTTCCACTATTGAAATACACTGAAAGCATAATTTAAAATCTAAAGCAGTTAACTTCCATTGTTGGAAAGGTAGAGAATATAATTTTTAAAGATAAAACATTACAGATTTTAAAATGCTACCTACTTTCTTCAACTAAACACTACCATGGCATTGAGAGTACTATACCACCCGATTCAGGTTTCAACAAGACAAATGTTTGGTTTTTCTTTTTTTTTTTAATTGTTAGAGAAAGATTTCTAATTTTATGGGAAAAAAGTAGAAAAACAAATCACCTCTCTAAAACACTGCAAGAATACAAATGAGCACATCTGTCACCAGCAAAGGGAACATGCCCCCAACATTGACTGCTTGGTTGTCAATGTGGTAAAGTCCAAAAAAAGATGAAGGATATAAAGGCAGAAATTAAGGGGAAAGGACACAGTTAAAGTGTATTATTTTTACTATACAGAAAAATGAATAAATTCAGTTCAGCCCATGTTATAAATTCTTTCAAGTTATTATACTTCACATTAGAATATATTTCTCAAGTTGGACACTTGTTATTGGAATTAACTTTTAGGTTTAGTGCTATAAAGAGCTTAATTAGTTGACATCTTCAAATAATTTGTTGAAAGAAACGAGAGAGTGCAGTACTCATGAAAGTGGAAATTTTCAAAACAGCAGAACGGTGTCTTCTTGTCCCTGCTCAACATGCACACTGATTCCGAGACTTCAGCAAGTGGTCTGTTATGGTTCAGATGCGAAGTGTCCCCCAAAACTCGTGTGTGAGACAACGCAAGAATGTTCAAAGGTGAACCGATTAGATCATGAGAGTGGTTAGCTAGTGAGTGGATGAATCCACGGATGTGGAATTAGCTGGGTGGTAACTGTAGGCAGGCAGGGTGTGGCTGGAGGAGGTAAGTCTCTGCGGTATGCATTTGGAGTTTATCCTTTGGTGAGGGAAGTTCTCTCTCTGCTTTCTGCTTGCCCTGTGCTGAGCTGCTTTCTTGGGCCACACACTTCTATTGTGACATTTTGCCTCTCTTCTGGACCATAGCTATGGATCATGAACTTAAACCTCTGAAACTGTGAGACCCCAAATAAAGCTTTTCTTCACTAAAATAGTTCTTGTTGCGTCTTTTGGTTACAGCAGTGAAAAAACACCAACAAGATAACCATATAACAGAAATTTTATTCAGTTATTCCCTTTGGGAATAAGTAGCAATTTGAGCAATAGATTAAATAAAACACAGGTAGATTTAACCATGCATACCCTGAAGAGAACTCACTGAATACCTTTAAGGAATTCTTAATGTTTCATGAAATAACACATCACGTAAAAATTAAAAATAAAGCCATTCAAGGCTTGGCAAAGAGAAGTCATTTCCTACTCAACAATGACAACAAAATGCTGCTTGCTGCTTGAACAGCTGCATTTCATAGAACTACAATTCAACTGAATATCATGAATGTACACAATATATATCATCCCTTAGTAGGTCAAAAAATCTATCAGTTGAAGATAACGTACAATCACATATACAAACACGTTCATATGCCAGTCTTAAAACTTGCACACATTCACAGGTCAAGGAATCTACCCTGGATTTGGAAAGCAATGGGTCTAAATTAAAGATCTGTGATTGGAGAGGCTCACTCCTAGCACAAACTCACCAATTCATTGACAGTTATTTTTAAATCCATTATCTTCTGTATAATCTATTAGAAATCTATTGCACTTCTCATACATCCTCAATTTAACTCAGAGGAAAAAAATTCTAAATAATCAAAAGTAAGGCTGCCAGATAAAATGCCCAAATTTTACTGTCCTGTATTTTATTTACTAAACCTGGGAGCCCTTGTCTAAAACTCCCACCAACTACATCTCCCAGTGATTACTACAACTAGTGAGTAGACTGCTCAAAATTAACAATTCCAGTGAAAGAGGGAACGTTACCAGCTATATGACAGCTGACAGATACTAAATATCTAGTGCTGAAAACCACACAAACTGAATGATAACTCATTACTCTGCTCTAACCTAATTTGAATCTTATTCAATCCTCATGTGCCCTGGATAGAAAATAATTTGGTTCAAAAAGAAATTTTTCATTCCCTCCTGTTATGTTTTTAGCTTCTGACTTGTATCATAAAAGCAAAAATGACCAAGGCCTGAGCTTAATATAAAAATTCTGTACATAAATCTTGGCTTCCCTTTTTAATTTTAAAAATTATGACCATTATGAAGCTCTTCTTGCATATACAGAAATATTCAGTGTTTTAATTAGACTTACTTTGCTTTAGTGTTAAAGGAAGCAACAGGCCTGCAATTGCCCGGGCACTAATAGTACATAATATAGCCAATTGCAAATAGCAGTCTAATTTGTTGATTTCAAGTGAAGTGTAATTATATTGCTTCATTTGCTGAGCAAATCATATGAGAGTTTCTCTAAATCAGCCTGATTGTGTAATGAAGAGCTAATTACAAACAGCAGTGTTCTTGCAGTAAATTTATTGTAAGTGCTAATGCCAGGTTGGCTCCATTGTGACAATGGCTCATTAGTACATTAACAAAAGCAACTGTGGGAACATGCCCAAAGCAGGGCTACCGGTCTCTCAGTCTCCAAAACTGCAATGATTACATCTTTTAACATATAATTACCAAGAAAATGGTGTTTGATTTAGGTTTTGGCAAATTTTTAAAAAGAACTAAAGGACATTTTTAGAGCAAAATAAAATGGTTTGGAAAGCCTTCTTGTCAGGCTTAATGTGTGCTTCATTACACCAGGTGTGCCCTGGAAACCTAATTTAGCAAGGGGCTCTTTAGATGCTAGGCCATTCTTGACAACTGAATTCTGACATTTCATGATCAAATGGAATCTGACACATGTGTCTATGAATGATAGATACATGCTTCTCTTGCATTGAGGTGGTATCAGTGAAGGAAGCTCCTGCTAAGTAAATAAAACAACAGATCCACAGTTACACATGGTGCCATGTCCTCTAGCATCTTTTGGTTTAGACAGTTTTTTACCTAATTAAATGGAAAAACCGGAGCTTTGTATTTGGAAACAGTCACCCCCCACCATGCAGCTGGGCTTTATAAATTAGCTTGTTCAGAGTAGTGAGTTTGGTCTTAAGATGACCATTAGGCTATTTTCTCAGCCCCAAGTGATATCATTTCATTGGACCCAAAACTACTCATGAATTTTTCTTTAACTGATTTCCTTGATGATCACAGAATTTTCTTTCTTTGTGCTTGTTCTAACGTAGCACTTTAAGATGCAGACTTTTCTAGAATTGTAAACAGTTCAGTATATCAGTTCATCACTTTTTAGCGTGATTTTAATGGACAATCCTCCACCCGAAGATATTGATAGTACTGTGCCTGCAACTAACAGGCTACAGTTAATTCTCCAAGCAGTTTTCTAAATTGTTGTTATTGGACTTTAAGTTGCTGTACCTTCTACAAATTTAAATCTGGTACTATTGGCCTCCAAACATTTTGATTCTTTGCCAATAAAAGAAATCATAAAAGATAGCCATGAAAAGTTTAAATGTATTCTGATATGAGTTTTATGCATTCTGTGTGCATTAATAAGATTGTTTTGGGGGAAGAATTGCATATTTTTAAAGAAGTAAAACATTAAGTCAGACACATTGTAGTAGATAAATTGTAAAAATAAAACATGTGTATGCATACTAGCTAGAAAATTTAGACATAATGTTTGTAAAATTTATGTTTGAGGTTGGGCGTGGTGGCAAATGCCTATTATCCCAATGGCTTGGGAGGATGAGGAAGGAGAATCACAAGTTCAAAGCCAGCCTCAGCAACTTGGTGAGGCTCTAGGCAATTAAGCAAGATCCTGTCTCAAAATACAAAATGAAAAGGAGAGGGATGTGGCTCAGTGGTTAAGTATCCAGTCCAGCATTAAATAAATAAATAAATAGTTTGTATGTACAATCTTAAATCATACCCATTTATCCTTTCATCTTGGGAACTAATGGCTTCAGTTCATTAACAACACAAAAAATATTTTCTAAGAGAAACCATATGAAAATTGAATAAAATAATCAGATGGTTATTATGTAATTCTTCAAATCCTAACTATAAATTTTCTTTTTCTTTATTATTAAATTTATAGCAGAAACTTCAGAAAACTTCATAGATGAAGAAACCAAGTTACAACTAGGAAAGTTTAGTTGCCAAAATTTTTACAACTAATTGCTTGTAGAGCAGAACTGGTGATATTTATTTTATCCAAGTTTTCCAAACTTCATTTGTCATGTATTGTGGCCTCTATTCAATTGTACATCTTAAATTATTGCTACAGTAAATAGCAATACTTTTAAAATTGTATGTCAAAGAAAGAATTTATCTTTATTTTTCTACTCTTGAAATTTATGGTTTATATTTTCAAGAGTTTATAATAACCAAATATTAAATAACTTCTTATACATGTGCATTATCAAACATCTAGTTTATCCTGTTCTCTATATCCCCTTGTTTCAGAAATCATCTGATATTTATCTTTTATAAATTATTTTAAGTATCTTAATTTTATTTTGATTTATGTGTTTAAGCTTTTATTATTACATGTCAATTACAGCAAAATTTATAGAGTTTTCAAGATATTTTGGGGTCATCTGAAGTGCACATAATTTAATTCTATAATTGTAGGCACTTTTCTGTTCATAATCATACTTTGTCATTGCATTATATCCATGCTCCTAATCAGCCTTCTAATTTTCATGATTATGATTACATATCATTTTATACAATATGAATTTTACAAAATCAATAAACTGACAGAGTATGAGCAAGAAAACTAAGTAAATGATAACAGGCCAATGATTAATGCTTTGGGCCATGTAAAGGAAAAAAATTATCTGAAAATCAGCAATGAAGCATGCTGAAGCAAGTGATAAAAAATTCATGAAGATGCAAAGTTATTCAGGCATGTGACAGATTCCACCGCAACAATGCCACAAACTTATATTAATGTCTACTATGTGCAAATGTAGCATTCCTTTCATGGACATTACTGTCACTTCATATATCAATGCTTCACTGTTTTGATTTGTTTAGAATCTATTTGAATAACTCTTTGAAAGATATTGAACTTTATATTGGGGAAAATGATCAATCATTGTATAATGAATTCACTTTTGGATTATGTCTACACGACAAAACATAAAATGAATATTTGCTTCATTTAGTGTTTCAAGTTCAAGGTCCATTGGCTTTGTGGGCTGAATGATTGTATTTGACTTTATTAGAGTCTAAAGAAACTATATCCATCATCAAAACATATACCACATTTTGTTCTGTGCAGAATTAACCTCATTAAAGAGAAAATGGAATTGAACATTTAGCTAATTCCCTACAATAGCTCTATTACCCTATAATTTACAAGCACAGGTAGCCTAAGAATGTGATATTTTACTCTTTCAAGTTTAACGTATAGAATAGACTCAAGTCTTTATTCAAAGAGCAATAATTTTCAAATATATTATTTTGCTAAACATTTTTGAAAGGAATACTGAAACCGGAAAATATACCAGAGTCTAAGTTAAGAAATTCAGCCTTTTGCTACTAATATAAAAGTTGTAGCTAGTTTTCTCTAATCACAGCATTTAGGGATTATAGTAAAGTATTTCCCTGAGAATGTTTCTTGGTAACCCCTCTTTTACTGTACCATGAACTTGAAAGCCTATCATAAAATATTATTCATGTGAATAATGGACATTTGATACATTAAAGTAAAAACTGTGTAATTAGAATCTACTTGAGGACTACCATTGTTGTTCTCTGTGAATTTTCAATCTAAAATAGGAAAGACCATGCTTAATCTGTTATTCCCATTGCTGTGTTTATACCTATACAGTAAAACACATGGCAAAATATGGAATTGTAAAAAATGAAAAAGGCCTATGTGGAATTTGTCTGTGTCAACAACCAAAATAAATTAAAAATATATGTATGTGTTTGCAAGTGGACACTTTTCATTATATATTTATATATATTTGTTTTAAAAATATAAAATTCATAAAAATGAATTATGTATTTAAAATGAAAGTATTTCTACACTTCTTTCTCTCTCCTTTTTGCCTCATTTTTTTCAGATTTTACTCCACATAGCTTAACCTGAAACCATAGACTAGTTAAACTAAATTGATAATATCAGTAGGTAAGTAAAGATGATGAGCATTTTCAGTCCCAAAAGATTTTATTAAGAATAGTGAGTCTTGGGCTGGAGCGGTGGCTCCGCAGTTATGGTGCTTATACAGCATGCACAAGTACCCATTTGGAACCCCAGCACCCAAACACACTACTAAGTGTCAGAGCAACGAAAGTCATGTGAAAAACTCAATAAAAATTGATTCTCTCTCTATTTCTCACTGTCCTTCTCTCTTAAAAAAAAAGGGGGGGGTGTCTTTAAATCCCTGGGATTTCTATTTGAGGAAAAAATATTGTTTGAAAACAATAACTGTTATATGGAGCCTTAAAGTATGTGATTATCTTTTAAAAATCCCATTAAGTTATTTATAAAAAAATCTTTCGGCTGAAGACTAAACCAAAATTTGAAGCAATCAGATTTATATCCCAATTGAAATATACCAAATAAATAGTTAATAGTTATTAAAGATGTTACTAATAATAGTCAACAGTTACTTAATCTTTAGTAATAGATTACAGAGTCTCCATTATCAATAACTTAAAATACTTAGAAATGGTTATTATACTGTATAATCAAATGTCTTCTATTTAAAAAATATATTCATGCTACTTATGTAATTAATTTCTATTCTATTTTGTCCTGCAAAATTTTATCCCATCAAATACCTATGAGTTAGTATTTAATGTTAGTCTAATGAATTTCTAATTGCAAATAAGCAATGCTGAATTTCCATAGACTGAATTTATTGAATACCAAAATTGAAGACATTTCAGATTGTGATACTAATGAGGAAATTTTAGTGATGAAAATTTACAATAAAATACAAAATAGAAAAATTTTATTTGAGGATATGCTCCATCTTTCCATGTACAATTTCTGATGTTGGAATTTAAAAGTTAGAAAAATGATTAATAACTTTTTGGGATATAAATAAATCAGTTAAGGTATTTATGTTCATTTATACCTAGTAGCTAAGCCTGAAATCATCATCATCCTTTATCAGTTAACTCAAGATAGCATTGTATGATCTTCCAATCAATATTTTCACTGAAAAGATGGGGGCTCACATTTGTTGAGCATCTGTTATGTGTTAATTGGTGTACCAGATGCTTTATTATGGACTACATTGCTTAACCCATTAACATAGGTAGAGACCAAGACTTAAGGAGACTTGGTATGTTGTTCTATCTACAAAGCTCATAAATATAGGAAGATAACATTTTTCATATGTTTCTGCTTTTACATATTATATTAAAATATTCTAGAATAATGAGAATAATCTTTATGTAGTAGAAACAAATATCACAATAACTTTTAAAATCTAAATTAAAATTTTGTTAATTAATTTTTATTGCCTCAAAAAATTGTATTTTTTATTTAATGTTAATATGATACTTATACAATTCTGAAACTTCTGTTATATATTTTTCTATAAAATAAATTTACTTTTTAAATTCTTTTAAAAATATACATAGCATAAAATTTATCATCTCAAATATGCATAGTGTTATATATATAGTGTTTTATATTTTTAGTGTTAAATACATGCACATTGCTGTACAACCAATGCCCATGTTAGTATTATTATTATTTTTAAAGAGAGGGACAGTGAGAGAGAGAAAGAGAATCAAATTTATTTAGTTTTTCTTGTGGCTTTTGTTGCTGTGATACTTTGTTGCATACATAGTGCTGTGGTTTGAACTCACGTCCTAATGCATGCCAGACATGCTCCATAACCGATGAGCCACTGCTTCAGCCCAAGTATTTTTTAATTTAATTTAAGACCTGAAATAAAGCTAGGATATAAAATAAGCACATAATCTTGTTTATTGTTACTAAAAATATCTCTTAAATATTGGTCTCTGTATTTGGCAAGTGAGACAATAACTCTTTGTTTTGCAGGAACATTTAGCTTATGACACTGGTGTCACTTAGGAAATGCTACTTACTAATTAGCTAACTGGCTTAAAGTCTGGATGAATCATGCTCTCTTATTGTCTGAAGTTATTTAGTGAAATAATATCTCAGAAGGTATTCTAAATGAGATTTGACTTGTTTGGGCCTCCAAACAGGCCTCAACAAAGCAACCCAAAAATATAACAGACAAAGACATCTGATTTTTAAATTTACTGTGATATGCACGGAAGCTCAAGTACCATCAGTTAATTGTATTGGGATTTTATTGGCTCTTTTATCTCTCACTTTATTTTCTGGGTTGCTTTATGATGTTGTGACACATTGATTTTTTTCTCCTACTCTTCATACCAATAAAGTCCATAGGAAATAAAATATCTTTATTGTTGCATAACAGCAGAACAGGCATCTTATTTATTGTGAATCTAAATAAACGAAAGGGTAGCTTTTCATTTTGGGCAAAGATACACTGGAAGAGACCCTAAGGTATGAAAGGTCGCAGACTGTAGAAATCCACAGAATAATTCCTGATGAAATCAACTATGCCATCCTAAAAGGAACACCTCTTTGAAATTTTTTTGTTGAATTTTAATTGTTCATCTTTAATATGTAAGTCCAAATATGTTTAGTCAGCACAAATGAGTGTATATCTGCTGATGAAGTAGTTACATTAGGACCAAAGGGTTTTCAATGTAGTTAGAAGTTGGTGAAGATTTATACAAGCATTATGGGGTGAGTTCTTATTATGGAAAATGATACATGACAATTAAAGGGGAAAATCATGATTAAATCAATTGGCTTTGGTGATGTCATAGACCTCTAATGCAGTTTAAGTAGTTTATAAATATCAAAGGAGGCTAGTAATGCAATTACTACATCAGGATTCAATTGCAATTTGGTTTGAGTCTTGGAAATAAACCTCAAGTGAGTCAATTATTTGCCCTTGGGTAATG